>JABAYD010059586.1:0-10123 GCA_014822095.1 Diplotaxis tenuifolia
TTTTTTTGTTTTGTTTTTACAGTTTTGTGTGAAAGATTATGGCCATGTCTCTTTTATCCAAGTTACGGTGTATTACAGTAGATGTTACCGGTACACTCATAGCTTACAAAGGAGAGCTTGGTGACTACTACTGTATGGCTGCTAAAGCCATTGGCTTACCCTGTCCTGATTATAAACGAGTCCACGAAGGTTTCAAACTTGCTTACACAGACATGGCTCAAAAGTATCCTTGTTTCGGTTTCTCCGCCAAGATACCTAACGTTGTCTGGTGGAAAACCGTTGTCAGAGATTCGTTTGTCAAGGTTATTTCATTTGATTATTTTTAGATTTTTATTGGTTAATGCATATGTTACTTACTTTTGATATATATGATTTAGGCAGGATATGAGTATGATGAGGAGACATTCGAGAAAGTATTTAAACGAATCTATTCAACGTTTGGCTCTGCTGCACCTTACTCTGTCTTTCAAGATTCTCAACCCTTCTTGAGATGGGCACGTGAGAAAGGTCTTATTGTTGGACTTGTTAGCAACGCTGAGTATCGATACCAAGAAGTTATTTTACCTGCTTTAGGTTTGAACAAGGTTAGTGAAGAACTCTCTCTAATGAACTCATTGGGAACTCTCATTTGTTTGGTTGGTTTTTAGGGAGAGTGGGATTTTGGTGTGTTCTCTGGTATTGAAGGGGTAGAGAAACCAGATCCGAGGATTTACAAGCTGGCGTTAGAGAGAGCTGGGAACAACATTGCTCCGGATGAGGTTTTGCATATTGGAGACAGTATGCGTAAAGATTATGTTCCGGCTAAGAGTATTGGGATGCATGCTTTGTTGCTTGATAGGTTTAAGACAGAAGCTGCTAAAGACTGGAGGGAAGCTGGAGCTATTGTGCTTCCTGATTTGGTTGCTGTTCAACAGCTGTTGGAGTCTGATAAGTTGAAATGTTAAGAAAAAAAAGAGACTTGTCTTAACTAAGAATATAATGTATTGTAGTATTGCATATGTTGACTCTTTCTTATGAGTAAAAAGAGTTTCAATGTCCCATTTTGGTTACAAACCAATTCTTAAACAACATGATTACACAACACAACATATGTTTATAGTTATGACTTACACAGCTTGCTTTCAACACTGGAAGGGATCTTCCTTATGACAGAGATGGAATCTCCTACTTTGATTGTCTTGTTTTCTTTGCCTTGGTTGTTATTGGTTATGTGCCAATTCCAAACCATATCCTTACCAAAGAAAAGCTGTCATAAATATCGGTTTAGCATCACACTATGTACAAACACGAAAATTTGAGAGATCTTTTGTAGGTCTCTCAGTATCTTACCTTTCCTTGCGGTTTCTTGTGTGGCATTAAGTCTTTGTCTGATCTGAATTTCATCAGAGTTTCAAATGGTTCAGTTGCATCCGGAACACCTGTTTCTTGATTCAGAGTTGGTAACTGAAATAACAAAACAGTTAAAAGACCTTCAAGTTAAAGAATTTGAGTGTAACAAGTTTTACTTGTTCACATCATACTCACCTTGCAGCGGCTACATAGCCTAACTCCTTGAAAGACTAATTTGTTAATCTTGATTTCATCCCAAATATCTTCACCAAAAAGATCACAGTTATCCACAATAATAATACAAGACAAACAAGGCAAATCAAGATTGTGAAGAAAATAACCATAGTTGAAGATAGAAACTCAAGAACAAAGATAGTTCATTTGGGTCTAAAGCGGTTCATAGGCACCGGTTCTGGAAAAAGTGTATTCACGTTGGTCTAAAGAAGCCTAAGAACAAACAACAAAAGATGAAGATCAAAATGCATGTTATAGTTTACCTGAGAGGCAACCATAAATGGGAACGCGCGTATTTGCAAATGTTGTAGTGTAGCCTTGTACAAACTCAGGCGCTCTTACCACTACTAGTTAAACTAGTCAAACACAATTCACATTTGAGTCTCATTTGGGACATAACTTTTGTCATTTTTAACCGAAAAATGAGATTTTAGTTGGCTCCCAATCTTCCAAGAAAGCTTCCTTGGACAGTTCTGATTCGACAAGAGCAAGCTTTGGCTCAAATTTTTGAGTGTCTGCTCTTTCCTTTCATTCAAATCCTGTATATCAGTTTCCACAGTCATTTAGATCCATACCAAGACAACTTCATAGTTAAAAACATTATTTTCCATGTTCTCGATTACCAGGTTGAGACACAGTTGCTTGAGGAACAATAATTCCACGGCAAGATTTGATCAGATAAATGAACAGAGATTGAATCTTCAGAGCTTGCTCCTCCATTTTCTCTCTGAACATGCTAATGATGGTAGACACAGCTTGTAGTTTAGTTGAGTACTTGAGTGTTTCAATAGTTGTACCTTGTACGTCTCTTTGTAATCTGGTCACACCAGCCATACAAAACATTCGTTGCTTTTTTTAACTTTTCCGGACTAGCTAGTTCAATGAATGTTATCACTTCCACCATAAAGAAGAAGAATGATATCTAAGAATTGTAACGCTCCCACAGTCCACGTCTAATGGGCATTTTACCCCCGCTCACTTAGTCCATGGATCTCTTTCCATGCCACAGACAATGTATTAATTATCTGGGGGCTAAAAAATCTTGTTTACTGACCATATAATGACCACATGATCTTTGTCTGTTCTTTGGTTTCACTCATATGATAATTTTCACATAGGCTATTTATCATTTCACTACTCCAGGTAAAACATTCTTAACCCTAGAGGTAAGTATATTTTAGTAACATAAATAGTTAAATCAATTATTTCATAAACAGTTTTATATAGCATAAACAGGAAAGTTACAATTATATGAAACATATTATTTTTAGTATTTTTTTTGCTAAGCATTTAAATGTATCATTCTTAAAACTGTAGGATCATGATTTCTCTAATGAACGAAAGCTTTGCAGGAACCCGTTGTATGAAGCTAATGAACGAAAGCTTTGCACTGTACTCCAATACAAGAACTGACAGATAAGGAGATTGAATGTTGTGTACAAGACTCGAAACTTGGAGAGGAAGTCACTACGTCTACTACCTAGCCATCTATTATAAATGTTTTGAATATGCCTACATATTTTACTCGGACCCAAAAATCCAAACTGGAATCGACTCAAATATACCCAACTCAAAACTGACCAAAAATATAAGTATCTAGTTGGATCCAAATTTCTCTATCCGAAAAAGCTGAAACTAAAAAGGAACCAAACCAAATAGACATGATTCCATAAGAACCAACCCATACCCGATCTAGAAACATAAATATCCAAAACTATAATTTAGTGTGTTTTATTTTCTATATTTTAGTTTATGATTTAGTAGAATTTTCAAGTACTATAAAATTTTAAATTTCAAATTTAAAGATTAATTTTAATTTGTGTTATTAATACTTTGGTTATTTGTAAAAAAAGTAGATAAATACGACGGATTTTAGTTAAAATTTGGTGGGGTTCAGATAATTCGAATCTGTTTTGGATCCTAAATACCAAAACTGATCTGGACCCATTATGGATCTAAAACTTACATGTTTTTTTAATTATCTACCCAAACTGACCAAGATCAGAACCAAAAATTTATAAGTACGTAGGTTCAAATTTCTAGAACCCAAAGAACCTTGACCCGAAAAGAACCAATCTAAACCTCACCCAAAAACCCGGACGCCCACACCTAAGTTTGGATTATCTAATTCTTGGATTATTCTTAAGTGGAGGTGATTTATCGAGTAAATGAACCAATGAATCTTGGTAGTTTAACCTGGTTTATTATTCTTGTGGGATCAAACAAGGAAGTTAAACCGAAGACCAACTGAACCAGATTCATTGCCGTTGGTTATAAACTGTGACCAATCATAAAACAGTTTAAAATCAATTTAAATTTTGATAAATAAAATAAAGGAAAGATGCAACTAAAAAGGAAAGTAAACATGATAGTCAACAAATAAAAAAAAAGTAAATAGTGCATGACAAACCCATCAGATAAATAAGAATGCAATCTGAGTTTAAAATCAATCTCAACTTTGAGAATAACCAAAAAAGAAAAGAAATAAGCAACTAAATAGGAAACTAAACATGATAAACCAAAAAGAATAGTGATGATAAAAAAAGTAAAGTAAAAATAGTGAAGAACATAGTCAAATAGCTTCTTATAATAAGAACACTAGAGACTCCTCTCCGAAGCATCATTGAATCGACTACACAGTATGAATCGACTACAGAGTATGACCAAGATGATGATGATTAGCAATAACCACAACTGGTGGTGGAGCTAGAAACGTTTTTAACCGGGGTCAAAATTAAATAAAAGTTTGTATCACATGTCTACCGAAGAAAGTGTACAAAATTTCCACATGAATGATGCATCATCTATAGTTTATGACATCTTAAAAACATCTCCATTGGTGCTTCATTTTTCATTTTTACTTTATTTTTCACTTTTTAATCTATTTTGAAGCAAATTTTGCTTCAAATATGCTTATTCAAGAAGCAATGAACAATGTTGCTTCAAATTTAAAGTTATATTGTTCATTGTTTCATTCTTTGAAGCTGGACTTTCTCAATTATAAATTAGCTCCAAACTTTTATTTATTCTTACTTTTTGATAAAGTGAATTATATAGTATCCAATTAATATCAAAATGTTGGCTATTATTTTCGAATAATCTGATATTTATATTGACGATCATATGAATATTCATTTTTAACTTTAACTCAATTAAAAAAGAATCAAAGATAAGTAAGTACATTTCTTACTTCTAAACCATTTTGCTAATCACCTACACTAGTATATATATTTGGTTTTTTAAGAAGTTATGATGGTTTGTGTTTTTTTTTTCATGTTATAAAATACGTATATTACATGATAATGTTTAATTTCATATTAAATAGTAACCATTGGATATTGTTAAAACAAAATAGTAGAGTAAATTTTGGAAATATGCAAAACAATACGAAGTGCTATAAATAATTAATAATAATTTAGAGATATAATATATTTAGAATATACTTTTTACAAGGAAGAAATGAAGTAAACCATTAGAGAAGATGTTGCTTTATTTTTTACTTCATTTTTAATAAAATAAATTTTTGAAACTAAAAATGAAGTCAATCATTAAAGATGTCCTTTTTTTTGAAAGACAAGTTTAACATATCACAAAATTCCAAGAGTTTCATAAATTATGTTGATTAACTCGAAAAACAACTTAAGAATACTCAAAACTATGTAATAGCTTGACACAGTTAGCTTGGTAAACTTATTCTATACTTTATCTAATGAATGAAAATGTTACGAAAAAAACTTGACTTAAGTTATCTTACCTAATTGTAATTATATTAAAGTTTGAATTAAGGAATAGTTTTTTAAACATATTAAAATGTAAAGCTATTAAAGTCTACCCAAAATTAATGCCAAAAATATAAATATATAATTAAGAATTTTAATTATAGTTTATTACTATGGTCAAAAATTTATATAAAAGAAATGAACTCAAATATGTGATATTTAACTTTAGTTATTATATAGTTAAAATCACTTATATGGATTTTGCTTAAAAATAAAATATAAAATATTTTTTTACAGATAAAATAACGTGGATTTCAAATTATTTAAGGGCCAATAACAAATTTGTAATCGGGTCAATGCTATAAACTTTATCAAAATACTATGGATAGTTACCTTCCTTGTACTCCGCCCCTAGGTGCAATTCTGGACAGCATAGACTGGCTTTTCCCACGAAAAACTTTAGAACCTTATCAATCTACGCTTATTTTTTACAGTAGGGTTTGTAGTTTTAATTTTTAAGGCTAAGTCCATTATTGGGCATGGGTCGGGTCAGAGAGATGTGCCGCTTGTTCAGAGGGATGATGGGCTGAATGAGATTGAGGAGGATGCGCCAGTTCAGGGAGATCTGAGACATCTGGTTCTTGATATAGAGGAGGTTGAGGAGGATGACGTGGCGGCGCTGGTTCAAGGTGATCTGGGCCATCTGGTTCTTGATATAGAAGAGGTTGAGGAGGATGACATAGAGGCTGGGGTGCTGATTCAGGGAGATCTGGTTCTTGAGATATAGGAGGTTGAGGAGTAGATCGTTGTTGTCCTCCAGAAGATTCGAGATTGACGTTGAGTTTTTTTTTTAATTTAGTTGAGTTTGTTTATTATCTGTTGTTTCTGTTACGAATGCAATCTGAGTTTAAAATCAATTTCAACTTTGAGGAATAACCAAAAAAAAAGAAATAAGCAACTAAATAGGAAACTAAACATGATAAACCAAAAAAAATAGTGATAATAAAAAAAGGAAAAGTAAATAGTGGTGAACGTAGTCAAATAACTTCTTATAATAATAATACTAGACACTCCTCTCCGAAGCATCATTGAATCTACTATAGAGTATGACCAAGATGATGATGATTAGAGATAACCACAACTAGTGGCGGAGCTAGAAACGTTTTTAACCGGGGTCAAAGTTAAATAAAAGTTTGCATCACATATCTACCGAAGAAAGTGTACAAAATTTCCACATGAATGATGCATCATCTATAGTTATGACATCTTAAAAACATCTCCATTGGTGCTTCATTTTTCATTTTTTACTTTATTTTTTCACTTTTTAATTTATTTTGAAGCAAATTTTGCTTCAAATATGCTTATACAAGAAGCAATGAACAATGTTGCTTCAAATTTAAAGTTATATTGCTCATTGTTTCATTCTTTGAAGCCGGACTTTCTCAATTATAAATTAGTTCTTAATTTTAATTTATTCTTTCTTTTTGATAAAGTAAATTATATACTATCCAATTAATATCAAAATGTTGGCTATTATTTTAGAATAATCTGATATTTATATTGACGATCATATGAATATTCATTTTTAACTTTAACTCAATTAAAAAGAATCAAAGAGAAATAAGTTCATTTCTTACTTCTAAACCTTTTTGCTAATCACCTACACTAATATATATATGGTTTTTAAGAAGTTATGATGGTTTGTGTTTGTTTTTCATATTATATAATACATATATTACATGATAATGTTTAATTTCATATTAAATAGTAATTGTGTTGGATATTGTTAAAACAAAATAGTAGAGTAAATTTTGGAAATATGCAAAAAAATACGAAGTGTTATAAATAATTAATAATAATTTAGAGATATAATATATTTAGAATATACTTTTTACAAGGAAGAAATAAAGTAAACCATTAGAGAAGATGTTGGTTTATTTTTTACTTCATTTTAATAAAATGAATTTTTTGGAACTAAAAATGATGAAAGACAAGTTTAACATATCACAAAATTCCTAAATTTTTGTAAATTATGTTGATTAACTCGAAAAACAACTTAAGAATACTCAATACTATGTAATAGTTTGACACAATTAGCTTGGTAAATTTATTCTATACTTTATCTAATGAATGAAAATGTTACGAAAAAAACTTTACTTAAGGTTTCTTACCTAATTTTAATTATATTAAAGTTTGAATTAAGGAATAGTTGTTTAAATATATTAAAATGTAAAGCTATAAAAATCTACCCAAAATTAATGCCATAAAGAGAAATATATAATTATGAATTTTAATTATAATTTATTACTATGGTCAACGATCTATTTAAAAGAAATGAACTATAATATGTGATATTTAACTTTAGTTATTATATAGTTAAAATCACTTATATGGATTTTTCTTAAAAATAAAATACAAAATATTTTTTACCGATAAAATAACGTCGATTTCCAATTATATAAGGGTCAGTAACAAATTTGTAATCGGATCAACACTATAAACTTTATCAAAATACTATGAATAATTACCTTCCTTGTACCTCCGCCCCTGGGTGCAATTCTGGACATCAGTCTAACCATGTTTCTGACTTTTCCCACGAAACCTCTAGAACCTTGCCAAGCTACACTTATTTTTTACAGTAGGGTTTGTAGTGTTAAATTTTAAGGCTAAGTCCATTATTGGGCCTGGTTCGGGTCAGAGAGATGTGCCGCTTGTTCAGAGGGATGATGAGCTGGATGTGGTTGAGGAGGATGCGCCAGTCCAGGGTGATCTGAGCTATCTGGTTCTTGATATTGAGGAGGTTGAATAGGATGACGTGGTGACGCTGGTTCAAGGAGATCTGGCCATCTGATTCTCAATATAGAATAGGTTGAGGAGGATGACATAGAGGCTGGGGCGTTGGTTCAGGGAGATCTGGTTCTTGAGATAGAGGAGGTTGAGGAGTAGATCGTTGTTGTTCTCTAGAAGATTCGAGATTGACGTAAAGTTTGTTTTTTTAATTTAGCTGAGTTTGTTTATTATCTATTGTTTCTGTTACGAGTTTCATGAAGCTTAGATTCTTGGTTTTATGATATTTGAATTTCGTGAGAACATGTTATCTCTTCTTTTGTAATGTGTTGGATAATATTATCAAAACGACGAATGTAGTAATTCTGAACTGTGACAATACATTTGCTCACAGAAAGGTTACATTTTCTATATGTACTGTCATGAATTAGCAGCACAAATTGATTCCATATCTTTCAACTCAATAGCTCTCGATGCTCTGCTCAGCCTATACACCAAGTTGCATTTACCATTTTCAAAAGTTACTGACTAAGCAGGATTTTTTTTTTGCGAATGAACCCTTTTATTGAAGCTTAATGTGGTTTTCTCCCCCTTAAGTTTACGATGAGATGGCTTTACCAAATGGGGTTATGAGACTTCAAAAGGAGGTCAAGGCTATCTGGACGGTCGTATAAACTTTCCTCGACTAATAGGTGCGGTTTTGGTTATGTTTCAACCCTTACTATCATTATTTGTTTTTGAGAAATTTTTGAGTTTATTCGTAGTTGAATCCCTAGGTTCAACAACCAATAGAATTTCGTTATTTTATATTTAGTATTTTTTTAAAAAAGAAAAAAATATTGTCTAGTTATATATTGATTTTAAAATTAAAAATTATAAACAAAAATCATAGTAGTTGCAAATAAAAATAAATAAATAAATTTTTTTAATACCGTCAGCAAAACACTAAACCCTAAACCATAAAGCTTAAACTCTAAAACCTTGGATAAAACCTATATCTTTGGATTTATCATAAATCCTAGGATTTAGGATTTATCCAAAGGTTTAGAATTTACCCAAGGTTTAGGCTTTAATATTTAGGGTTTGGTGTTTTACGAGTGGTATTATAAGTACTCTTTTAAAATCAAAAATTTAGAATTTATCCAAGGATTTAGGATTTACCAAAGGGTTTTACGGTTTAGTGTTTAATGTTTTGATAATAGTATTAAAAAAAATAATTTTAATTTTTTTTTGCAACCATTATTATTTTGCATTTGCTTTGATCTTTTAATTTCAAAAAAATAATATAACTCTACAATATTTTGTTTCATTTTTTAAAGGATACTGAGTATGAAATAACTAATCCTATTGGTTGGTGAACCCAAGAATTATCTTTGTTTTTGTTTGTAGCTTAGTGGCGGAGGCAGAAACGATTTGTACTTGTACTGGGGTCAAAAAGAAATTTAGTGGAGACAAATTTTCATTTTTAGTGGGGCAATTCTCCTAGATAGCTTTATTTTAGTTTTTGTCCCAAAACTAGATCTGGAAGAGAAAAGTCATAGAATTAACCTTCATTAATGAATGAAATGTCTATAGCACCCTTATTTTTTAGTAAAAAAATAGAAAGAAAAAAAATCACAAACTTCTCTTCTCTTTGACGATCTCAAACGACGGCTCCGATTCTCTTCCATCGGCTCCAATCTCGTTCCATCATCTCCGGTGAAGAAGACTGATATCATCTCCGACGAAGCGCACAAAGATTTGAGTCTCTAACGATGTCATTTCGGTATGATTCATCTTCTTAGGATTTTCTAATTGAAATTTGGGGATTTTGATTTGTTGATCTTCATATAATATATTTGAGTTTCTTTTGTTTTTATTAGTTTAAAATTACAATGAAGAATCTCAGGAAATCTTCATTCTCAAAGAGTTCGTGACCTTTCATTTTGGTAAGCATTTTGAATCTTTGATGTTTTTCGCTCTTTTTGTTGCTAATTTGTCCAATATGATATAGCTTCAAACATGTGTGGTGTGTGATGGTGTTTTAGTTCTCTTGTTCCTCTAAAAATTATAAT
>JABAYD010059641.1:0-11169 GCA_014822095.1 Diplotaxis tenuifolia
TGAACGCCGGAACCACAAGGAGTGTCGGATTGTCTCCCTTGTGGTGGCGTTTCTGTGATCGGAGGTAGCAGAGACGACGGTTAGATCATCGGCGCCGGCAAGAGCCAAGAGCTGGAAATCGCCATATTCGTCGTCTTGTTAGAGAGCGGCTAGGCTTTGTTTAGACTGAGTTTTTAATGGTGCCGGATTTCCACAGTTTTGTTAATTCGCAACTTTCAAAAACTTTTATATAATAAGATGAAACACACATGCCCAAGTTGTATCTAAAGTCCATATCAAAACCGTCATTAATGAAAACGACGACGTTATAATGTTTGCTAACTCTCTTCTAGCTCAAGTCGGTTTCTCGCAGATATAAAGGTTTCGCATGTCTCTCAAAATTAGATCGATCCGTAGGAGATAGAGGACGAGGGAGGGAACAGAGAAACCTAAATCTAGACCAAAGGTTCCTTCTACAAGATTCACTCTCTGCCTTCGAGCTCAACAACAGATTCCGTATCTTTTCCGTAAGTTTCGCTCTCTCTCTCTCTCTCTCTCTCTGCTTCGTTTCGCGGCGGTTACTAGGGTTTGAAAATCGTCGATTAACATTGTGTATCTGTTTGATTTTGAATTCTAGGGTTTCGGTGATGGAGAACCTAAGAGGAGGTGCGGAAGCGCATGCTAGGTCCAAGCAGTACGAGTACAGAGCCAATTCTAGCTTGGTTCTAACAAGTGAGAATCGTCCTCGAGATACACATGAACCTACGGGAGAACCTGAGACTCTACGGGGGAAGATTGATCCCAAATCTTTTGGAGATAGAGCTGCTAAGGGAACGATCCCAAGTCTCAAGAAGTCGAAGAAGAAGCAGCGTGATTTTGCGGATCATACTGTTCTTTCTCGTCAGAGCAAGAGGCGTCGTCTCAGGGAAGAGAGTGTGCTCACGGATACGGATGGTGTGGTTTATCAGCCCAAGACTAAGGAGACGAGAGCTGCTTATGAGGCGATGCTTAGTTTTATTCAGCAGCATCTTGGTGGTTTGCCTCTTAATATTGTTGGTGGTGCCGCTGAGGAGATCTTGGCTGTTCTCAAGAACGATTCAGTGAAGAACCCTGACAAGAAGGTGGAGATTCAGAAGCTGCTGAACCCTATACCTGATAAGATTGATCAGGTTTTTGATCAGCTTGTTTCCATGGGGAAGTTGATCACTGACTTTCAAGAGGATGAGGGGCTTGATGGTGATGTTCATGTGGCTGCTGTTGATTTTGAGGATGGTGAAGAAAATGACGAGGAGAGTGATCCTGATATGGTCCTAGAGGAAGACGACGAAGAGGATGAAGAACCTGAGAAAACTAGAGGTATGCTGGTGGATGCAGGGATAAATGAAGAGGATGCAGGAGATGCTAATGAGGTCACGAGTCTGAACGTTCAGGATATTGGTGCATATTGGCTCCAGGGAAAGATATCTCAAGCTTATGAACAGCAGATTGATCCACAACAGTGCCAGGCACTCGCTGAAGACCTGCTTAAGATACTCGCTGAAGGGGATGATAGGGATGTTGAGACCAAGCTGCTTATGCATCTTGAGTACGAAAGGTTCAGCCTAGTTAAGTTTCTGCTACGGAACCGCTTTAAAGTTGTGTGGTGCACCCGTTTGGCTAGGGCAGAAGACCAGGAAGAGAGGAATAGAATTGAAGAGGAGATGAGAGGTTTGGGACTGGAATTGACAGCAATTGTTGAGCAGTTGCATGCAACAAGAGCAACAGCGAAAATGAGGGAGGATAACGTGCAAAAAAGTATTAATAAAGAAGCCCGACGTTTGAAGGATGAAACTGTTGGAGATGGAGGTCGAGGCAGGAGAGATGTTGCTGATAGAGATTTAGAGAGTGGCTGGTTGAAGGGTCATCGTCAGATGCTGGATCTGGAGGGCTTGGCTTTTGACCAAGGTGGTCTCCTGATGGCAAATAAGAAGTGTGACCTTCCATCTGGATCCCGCAGAGAGCATTTCAAGGGATATGAAGAAGTTTATGTGCCGGCGGTTTCTGAAAAGGTGGATATCAATGAGAAGCTTGTGAAGATTGCTGAGATGCCAGATTGGGCTCAACCGGCTTTTAAGGAAATGCAACAGTTGAACAGGGTTCAGAGCAAAGTGTATGAGACAGCACTATTTGAGGCAGATAACATACTTCTTTGTGCTCCAACTGGTGCTGGGAAAACCAATGTTGCCATGCTCACGATACTGCAACAGATTAAGGTCAATATGGACGCTGATGGAACAATTAACCATGGAAATTACAAAATTGTGTATGTTGCACCCATGAAAGCCCTTGTTGCTGAGGTTGTCAGTAACTTGTCTAATCGGCTGAAAGATTACGGAGTCACTGTGAGGGAACTAAGTGGGGATCAGTCCCTTAGTGGGAAAGAAATTGAGGAGACCCAGATAATTGTAACCACACCAGAGAAGTGGGATATCATCACGAGGAAGTCTGGTGATCGTACTTATACCCAGCTAGTGAGACTTCTTATAATTGATGAAATCCATCTTCTTCATGATAATCGAGGGCCTGTGCTTGAAAGCATTGTCGCTAGGACTCTTAGGCAGATCGAAACCACAAAGGAGAATATTCGCTTGGTGGGTTTGTCAGCTACACTGCCAAATTTCGATGATGTGGCCTTATTTTTGCGGGTTGATCTTAAGAAAGGGTTGTTTAAATTTGACCGCAGCTACAGGCCGGTGCCTCTTGGTCTGCGCTATATTGGGATCACTGTGAAAAAACCGTGGCAGAGGTTCCAGCTGATGAACGATCTTTGTTATGAGAAAGTAATGGCTCGTGCTGGAAAGCAACAAGTTCTTATTTTTGTTCATTCGAGGAAGGAAACAGCAAAAACTGCACATGCGATAGTGGAGACCGCATTGGCGAAAGATAACCTCAGCAAGTTCTTGAAAGAAGAAAGTGCAAGTCGTGAAGTTCTTAAGAGTCAGATTAAACTTATTAAGAACGGTGATCTGAAAAAACTTCTGCCTTACGGTTTTGCTATTCATCATGCTGGGCTAACAAGGGGTGATCGTGAGATAGTGGAGGCGCTTTTTGGTGCAGGGCATGTGCAGGTCTTGGTTTCCACAGCAACTCTTGCATGGGGTGTGAACTTGCCTGCTCATACTGTGATAATCAAAGGAACACAGGTCTATAATCCTGAGAAAGGGGCGTGGATGGAACTCAGTCCCTTGGATGTGATGCAGATGCTTGGTCGTGCTGGAAGACCTCAGTATGATCAGTCTGGGGAGGGTATAGTTATCACTGGCTACAGCGAGCTGCAGTATTATCTTTCCTTGATGAATGAGCAACTACCTATTGAAAGCCAGTTTATTTCCAAACTTGTTGATCAGCTTAACGCTGAAATTGTGCTTGGAACTGTTCAGAATGCTAAAGAGGCTTGCCATTGGCTTGGCTATACGTATCTATACATCCGTATGGTTCGTAATCCAACGCTGTATGGTTTAGCGCCTGATGCCCTTGTAAAAGACGTGGTCTTGGAGGAAAGAAGAGCTGACCTGGTACGTACTTTCATCTGCTTTAACCTGCATTCGTGCTATCTACTGCTAAATTTATTTGCTATGTATGTCTTCAATATGCGCTCCATGACTGAGCTGTTGCGATTAACTTTGCATGCTTTTGATCCTTCAAGTTGATTACAAATTTAGTATTCATATTCTCTTTGAAAATCTGTATAGGAAGTTTGCATCTGATGATTTGATGTCATTTCCCTGAAATTGCGTTCCATTTGGTCTCTCTTTTTCCCGAGACCTAGTTTTTTTAATTTAGTATCATTGCCCATAACTCTTGCGCCTAACATGAGTGGCTTTGCTTTTGTCCACTATATGCCCTTGATGAACTGTTTGGATCTCTTGTGCTTATCACATTGATTTTGAACTTATTGTAGATTTCTCTGTGACTCTCTGATAATTTTGAGTGGTAAGTGTATCTGATTATATAATTATGTGATGAACTGTTTGGATCACTTGTGCTTATCACATTGATTGTGAAATACGTATTGTAGATTTCTCTGTGAGTCTCTGAGAATTTTGAGTGGTTAAGTGTATCTGATTATATAATTCCGTTGCCATTTGTTTGCTATCTTTTCCCGTAAATATGGTTCCTAGTATCAGTAGCTTTCTTATTTTATGTTTTACAACTTACAAGCAATCCATAATGAACTATTGGATGCCTTGTTTCTTTCAACTTGACCACAAACTTAATATTTAATATATCATTGCTCTGAAGTTAATTAAAAAATATCATTTATGGCCATCTGTGTCTAATGTTTACTTGAATTTTTGTTGTTGCAGATACATTCAGCTGCTACTATTTTGGACAAAAATAACTTGGTCAAGTATGACAGGAAAAGTGGATATTTCCAAGTTACTGATTTGGGACGGATTGCTAGCTACTACTATATAAGTCATGGGACCATAGCTACATACAATGAGTATCTGAAGCCAACGATGGGTGAAGTTGATCTTTATCGTCTGTTCTCTCTGAGTGAGGAGTTTAAGTATGTGTCTGTACGGCAAGATGAGAAGATGGAACTGGCCAAACTTTTGGATCGTGTCCCAATTCCGATCAAGGAAACTCTGGAGGAGCCCAGTGCAAAGATTAATGTTCTGTTACAGGCATACATTTCACAGCTAAAGCTTGAGGGTCTTTCTTTGACATCGGACATGGTTTATATAACTCAGGTTTGTTCCTTGTTCTCTCTGCTTTCTTCTCTCATCTCTCCTAGTTACATTATTAAATTGCTGCATCTGTTCTCTGATGCTCACGTCTCATTTTTTCTGTCATTTTCAGAGCGCTGGACGTCTTGTGCGAGCTCTCTATGAAATCGTCTTGAAGCGGGGATGGGCTCAACTGGCTGAGAAAGCTCTGAACTTGTCTAAAATGGTTGGGAAGAGGATGTGGAGTGTCCAGACACCTCTACGTCAGTTTCACGGAATCCCCAATGAGATTTTAATGAAGTTGGAGAAAAAGGATTTGGTGTGGGAGAGGTATTATGATATCTCCTCGCAGGAGCTAGGAGAGCTTATCCATAGTCCTAAGATGGGCAGGCCGCTTCACAAGTTCATCCACCAGTTCCCAAAAGTTGTTCTTGCGGCACAAGTTCAGCCTATTACTCGAACTGTTCTGCGGGTGGAGCTAACCATTACACCAGACTTCCAGTGGGACGAGAAAAATAATAACTATGTTGAGCCGTTTTGGATAATTGTGGAAGACAATGATTGTGAGAAGATCCTTCATCATGAGTATTTTCTGTTGAAGAAGCAGTATATCAGAGAGGATCACACTCTAAACTTCACTGTCCCAATCTTTGAACCGCTGCCACCTCAGTATTTTGTCCGAGTGGTTTCAGACAAGTGGCTTGGCTCTCAGACTGTGTTGCCTATATCTTTTAGTCATCTTATACTTCCAGAAAAGTTCCCACCGCCTACAGAGCTACTGGACTTGCAGCCCCTCCCAGTCACGGCCCTTAGGAATCCAAATTATGAGAGACTCTATCAGGATTTTAAGCACTTCAATCCGGTGCAGACTCAGGTCTTTACGGCTTTGTACAACAGTAACGACAATGTGTTGGTTGCTGCTCCAACAGGAAGTGGGAAGACCATATGTGCAGAGTTTGCTATACTGAAGAATCATCAAGAAGTACTCCTAAGGCAGGAAGATGATACTAATAGGCAAAGTGGATCTGATACTTCAATGCGTGTTGTCTATATTGCACCCTTAGAGGCTATTGCTAAGGAGCAGTTTCGCCTCTGGGAGAAGAAGTTTGGGAAGGGTCTTGGTTTAAGGGTTGTTGAGCTGACTGGGGAGACAGCGTTGGATCTTAAGCTGCTTGAGAAAAGTCAGATAATTATAAGTACTCCTGAGAAATGGGATGCTCTTTCCCGCAGGTGGAAACAGAGAAAATACGTTCAACATGTTAGTCTGTTCATTGTGGACGAGCTTCATCTTATTGGTGAAGGTCAACGTGGTACTGTGTTGGAGGTAATAGTCTCTAGGATGAGATATATTTCTAGCCAGGGTGATAATAAGATCAGGATTGTTGCGCTTTCCACTTCTCTTGCAAATGCGAAAGATCTTGGGGAGTGGATTGGGGCCAGTTCCCATGGCCTTTTCAACTTTCCTCCTGGAGTTCGTCCTGTTCCACTGGAGATCCACATTCAAGGAGTAGATATATCCAGTTTTGAAGCCAGGATGCAGGCAATGACCAAGCCAAGTTACACCGCCATAGTTCAGCATGCTAAGAACAAGAAGCCAGCTATAGTTTTTGTCCCAACCCGTCAACATGTCTGCTGTGGATCTGATGACTTACTCTCACGTGGAAAACCCACAGAGCCCTGATTTCTTGTTAGGGAAACTAGAAGAACTTGAGGATTTTGTTAAGAAAATCAGCGAAAAAACATTGAAGGAGACACTGCGCCATGGTGTTGGGTACTTGCACGAGGGTTTATGCAGTCAGGATCAGGAGATCGTGACACAGCTCTTTGAATCTGGAAGGATTCAGGTTTGTGTGATGAGCAGTTCATTGTGCTGGGGCACTCCATTAACTGCACATCTGGTTGTGGTAATGGGGACACAGTACTACGATGGAAGGGAAAATTCATACTCAGATTATGCGGTATCTGATTTGCTTCAGATGATGGGTCGTGCTAGCCGACCTTTACTTGACAATGCTGGGAAGTGTGTGATATTCTGTCATACTCCTCGTAAAGAGTATTACAAGAAGTTTCTTTATGAAGCCTTCCCTGTGGAAAGTCATCTTCAACATTTCCTGCATAATAATTTCAACGCAGAAGTGGTTGCTGGGGTTATAGAGAACAAGCAAGATGCTGTGGATTATCTTACATGGACTTTTATGTACAGGAGGCTTCCTCAGAATCCTAACTACTACAATCTTCAAGGAGTGGGGCACAGACATTTATCTGATCACCTATCAGAGCTGGTTGAGAACACCTTGTCTGATCTTGAAGCCAGTAAATGCATTGAGATAGAGGATGAGATGGACCTCCTTGCTCTGAACCTTGGTATGATTGCATCCTATTATTACATCAGTTACACCACCATCGAGCGTTTCAGTTCTCTTTTGTCTTCTAAAACCAAGATGAAGGGACTTCTTGAGATCTTAACATCGGCTTCAGAGTATGACATGGTCCCTATACGGCCTGGTGAAGAGGACAGAGTTCAGAGTCGACTCAAAACATTATCAGAAACTTGGAAATGGATCAGCGTGAGGTCCTTCTATCAGCAACCAGACTTCTTCAAGCGATGGTTGATGTGATATCTAGCAATGGCTGGCTGAATCTTGCTCTGTTAGCAATGGAAACAAGCCAGATGGTGACTCAAGGCATGTGGGAGCGAGACTCGGTGCTTTTGCAGCTCCCTCACTTCACAAAGGATTTGGCAAAAAGATGTCAGGAGAATAACATTGAAACTGTATTTGATCTTGTGGAGATGGATGACGAAGAACGCAAAGAGCTTCTCAAGATGCAGGACACTGAGCTTCTAGACATTGCCAGATTCTGCAACCGGTTCCCAAACATTGACCTTACTTATGAGGTTGTGGGCAGCGAAAATGTGACACCTGGGAAAGATGTGACATTGCAGGTGATGCTTGAGAGAGACATGGAGGGAAGGACAGAAGTGGGAGCTGTTGATGCGCCCAGGTATCCCAAGACCAAAGAAGAAGGGTGGTGGCTTGTTGTTGGGGACACAAAGACTAACCAGTTGGTGGCCATCAAGCAAGTGTCGTTGCAAAAGAAAGCCAAGATGAAGCTGGATTTCCAAGTACCCAGTGAAGCAGGGGAGAAGCCATACACACTCTACTTAATGTGCGACTCCTACTTGGGTTGTGACCAGGAGTACTCCTTCTCGGTTGATGTTAAAGAATCTGGCGCTGGAGATCACATGGAAGAGTGATTTTGTGTGTTTCAGGTTAGTTTTTTGTGTTTCAGCTCATGTCTGATAATAACTCTAAATTTTAGTCGAGAATGACGCATAATTACGTTTTTCTTTGCAGGTGTGGCTTCGGTTCTAGAGAGAATGAAACTGTGTCTTGCATTGTGGCAGTCTTACTTTGTAATAACAGAGTATTCAGGTGTAATAGTTGTTCTGGTCTTTGTTTTTATCCATCTCTTGTTGGAATGATATGGCTCAAGTCCAGTGAGTACTCATTTTATGTCAGCATCGAGTATCAGACCTGCAGAATGTATAGTAGTATTTTGTTTCTTGCTTTGGTTTGGACCAAAATCGAGAGAGGATATATCTCAGAGATTAACACTGTTTTATTATCTCATTGCACTCTTCGAAGAGAAAAGAATCCTCAAGGCAAAATCCGTTACTCTTCTGTTATGTCTTCTTATTAAAGGTTTTGTCTGATTGTTAGTGTTTAGAATTTTGAAGACAATGTTTTACTGCTTTTTTCAACTTCTGTGTGTGTGTTTGATTGAAACAGAGAGTACTTAAACTCGATTCTTAAGTTAATCTCAATAGTACCCATTAGCTCAGCATTTTCATAAAAAAAAAAAGATCCACTTTAGCCCGAACTTCTGTTTTTACCGAAAGTAGAGACTTGAAAACTTCACCTACTCTGTTTTTGTTGCTCTGTAAAAGCAGCGACTCTTTTTTCAAAACCAAAAGAGATGGAACGAAAGATAGCTATATTGGTTTCGAAGGTTCAGCCAACAAGATAGGCGTCAGAACAGTAACATCAGAGGGCACCATCTAATCCAACCCACGACACACATACATAATCCCACGAGGTCACGGCCTCCTCCCAGACCTCCGTAAATAAACCGCACACCACCATCTCCACCACGTTCTCCCTCTACTCAATGATACTCTCTCTACTTGATAAGTACAATGGACAGTGGCTGAAGACATTAATAATGTAGCAAAACATGCATATATACCATTATCATAAAACCCTCAAATCATGTCATCATACAGTAACAGTAACGGTAACGATGGAACTAAGTAAAGGTGAATAATAGTGTTTGGTCACATTCACTAAAGCTTTTAGAAACCGGATATATGGTAGTGTCCGAAGATTAGTTTCTGCTCTATCCTCTTACATTTGTTTTAGCCTTTGTTCTTCTGGATGACTCTGCTCTGGCGCGGGAATGGTTTGGATCAGTCGAAGGAAGCAACATTGGTTGCTCTCTGTAGTTACTAACAAAGGAACCAGACCGAGCAGGTAGTTGCATTCTAGCTTTTCCACTCCAAGACTGTTCAAAATCAGCTAATTCATCTGCAGAATGGTTATATGGTTAGCTGAACATCATCCACAACAGAATCTTTCTAAAGCTTGAGAGGAAAGTGTTACTAACCTTCGTTTAAATTGTGCAATGTCTGCGTTGTATCAACTCGACCATCTGAGTTAAGTTTACGCGCAACCGTGTGGCCCTGCAATGAGTAAAACATCAGTTATACTGATCCAACAACAGAGGAATAAAATGCTTATGATCCTAAGTATAAACTAACCTTGTTGTGAAGGCCTCTAGAGATCCTGTGAGCTGCTTCACGTGTTGCAGTGTTAGCTTCTTTGCTTTCTTCAAGAGTTAACTGTATTCACATTAATAAGACCAGTTTTAAGTAGTTAAGCATAAACACAGAAATGCATTTATAAAGTGTTTACAACTCACTCACCCCATCACTTCCTGTCCTTCTGGTCTTTGATGAAGTATAGTAGTTTCCGTCATGACCACCGTACGTTACAGTCGAGCTCTGGAAACTATAACTACGAGTCTGTGGAGGTTGCCATTGTCCATTATTCACATTCATGTTTTGCATTCTTCTGTTCCTTCTCTCTGCAAACAAAAAACACAAAGTCAGTTACAAAGAAATAAAACAATCTCAAGAAAAAGGTATCATCATTACCTTCAGCTCTAGCTTCTTCAGTCTCTGCCTCACTGCTTGACCTGCCATGCTTCCCTAAGCTTACCCTCTTCTCTTTGCTTCCCTCTCTTTCTCCTTCTTTCTCATCATCTGATTCAATCTCTTCAATAATCGGTCCATGAGACCTTCTCGGTTGATGATGATTCTCTATGAAACCAGATGGAGGACGCATTGCTGCAAAAGGATCCATGGTAGTAGTAGGACCAAAGAAGTTGGACTGAAACATGCTTCCACCACCAAAAGGCTGAGTGAAAAAAGGGTCATCAAACGGATCTCTTCCTCCGAAAAAACTAGACATCAGACTCCGAGGATCATTGTTAAACCCACTAAAGCAGCCACCAAAAGGAGCACCAAAGTTGAAAGGATCTCTACCACCTCCTCCTTGCATTCTTCTTCCTTGTTTACTACACACTTCATATGAGTAAAGGTTAAATGCAATACAATTTGTATCTCAAATTTAATATCTTTAAACACACAAAAGATAGATTCAGAACAAAAAAAAAAGTGAAACCCACAACTCTCAAACATAAGCAAGGTTACAAACTGACCAGATCCTTAACTTGACCACCCAAAAAATCACCAGCCCTAAGAAACAGCCTAATAGAATATCAAATGAGTCGTAACACAAAGCTCACAAAAAGTTAACGAAGAACCCTAAAAAGAAAACTAAATCAATATCTGTCAAATTGAAGAAGAGGGAGATCAAAAGTTCATACCTTTCAACAACAATGATCAGTACAAGAAAAGACTCTCAGGAGATTGGTCCAAATTACTGAGAATTTCCCAACCCTTTTTTTTTCTCTGGGAAAACAGTGAAAAGAATGTTCTAGAGGTGTTTTTTAACAGACGTTGCTACCTGATTGGCTGGTTGGTTACACGCAACCCCGGACAGTGAATACCAAATACATTTTTCTTAAAAACGCATGGAGAAATTTTAAAAAGAAAAATTCTCTGGGATATAAAAAAAGTTTTGTCATAGATATAAATTAGGTAGTTATCGGCTTTGTACTAATTATATTATTAATTTTTTTATATTTAAATTTTTAGAATAAAAACTTTAAATCTAATTCAAATATTTATAAATTTCGGGTTGAATTTGATTTGGATTTGGCCGGGAACGTAGCAGGTTCAGTTCGAGTTCGAGTTCGGATACCCATTTTAATTATGTTTCTTAACAAAAATTCAAATATATACGTAAACCTTAAAATAAAACAATATAAAACATATAAATTGAATATTGTAAGA
>JABAYD010059645.1:0-16660 GCA_014822095.1 Diplotaxis tenuifolia
CAGTCATGTTCTTGTTTGATTGTTGGCTTGCCGGTTGGCCGGTTGGCCTTTTATCTCCAACCATGGGTATTGGTCGGTCGATCGGTCATGTTCTTGTTTGATTGTTGGCTTGTTGGTCTACCATATGTCTAGGACAGTTCGTGGGGTGTTACAAAGGTGATATCAGAGCACGGTTTCGTCCATGCTTCTGGAAATCATGATTTAATCGATTTTAAATATTTTATCGATTCAAAAAGTGCACAAAAGTCATTAGGGAACCAGTCACATCCAACACATGATTTATTGGTTTAGAAACTAGGATTGAGATAGTGGAATCTAGATTGCTAGGTTGCTAGTTAGCATTTTGATTAGGTTGCTTGGTTAGTTATTTATGGGAATAGTTGATGACTTACTTGCGTGTGAAATGTTCTTTAAGTTGAAGCAAGTAAGTGTGTTCGTTGATTGGAATCTTAAGGGATGGAAACCTTAAAGTGATGAGATTTCGAGGCCAAAACCCAAACCTGACGAGAACGAGGAAAGAGATTCAGAGGAGATGGTCGTAGTAAGGACTGAACAAGATAGGAAATGAGAGTGTTGTGGAAGAGCAGCATTAAGAGGATGACCGATCGATATGAAGAAGATTATGGAGACCTTAAGGAGAACACTTAACGATCGATGGTAGACAGAGCAAGAGATCATGGAGACGAGTCAAGAATACATGAGCCATGAGAATTCAAGAAGTAAGGAAGGGAAACGATTCAAGAGCAATGGGAATGTAAGAAGATGTATATAGGAAGAGTGAGCTCATTTAGGAGTGTGTATGGAGATCCAAAGAAATCGAAAAAAGTCACTAAAGACGAGCCAACGAAGAAGCACATCAAATGACCAAGACCGCAAGACGGAGTTATCCAAGGAGTGACATCATCACAACATATCAAAGAGGAGCATGCCATGAACCTAAGCATTTGCACAACTAAGAATTCGAGGACAAATTCTGTTAAGGGGGGGGGGATGTGATAACCCTCCCTTCGGAGAATATGGTCGAGAGAGTAAAAGTCATAATCTGGAACCAAGCTTTTGGGATTCTACATATTTGGAGGAATATTGAGTTTTTATCATATAAAACTTGACATTGGTCGAGCATCTACTTTGTGGTCGAGTCGCGGGCGATACGGATCAATCAGAAAATTTTGAAGACGAGAAGGTCGAAGAATGGATCTTGAGTAAACCATAAGTCGAAATAAGCTAATCTACCATTGTTAGAAGTGTCTTAGATTGATCAGACGGCCGTTTTGGAAGCATCATATTCTTGAAGCCCGACGTTTTGAAACCCAACGTTTCTTCATAACGAAGTTTTCTCAGAAAATCTTTGTATCTGCAAAATATTATTCTTGAGGCATCAGAAGTCGAAAGAATGACGAGAAACAAGCACGACGAGATTGAAGTATGACGAAAAAACCCGAAGTTGAGCGAAAACCCTAATTTCGGTTTTACGAAGTTTTTCGAGGAAGCCGGAGGTTTGGGAATTATTTATAGAGGATATCAGGATTCATCTTTAGTTTATTAAAAAAATATTCATAGAATTAGAAAGGGAGCGGAAAAATATTCGAACTGGTCTCGGGACAAAAATTCATCAGAAGCGCAGAAATTGCGTAAATCGACTGAGAAGCTCGAGGTGGCTTGATCTAAGGAATAAAAACGTGGTGTCAACCATACAACCAGCTGACTATCTTCATAATATCAAGGTAGTTTAATGCATGGAATTCAGACATGTGAGCTGACATATAGAAGGACGAGATGGATCGACCAAGCACGAGGTGTCGCGGCGCATGCTACCAAACTATGCTAATCGACATTTGTGCACTGGTATGGCGCCTTGAATGCACTCCAGGCATGAATCATGACATGTGGGAGGATGTATGTCGTCCTGCGTGAGACTGAGACATGCAGCCAGCCATGTGGAGCACGAGGCGCCGCTGCGTATGCATCTGAAGCCATGCGAAGCGACAGACAAGCTGCCACACAACTTGTTTCTGATTGGTTGATGGTCCTATTAATATCCCACGAACCCAACTCATTTCAAACATCCATACCTGTTTAAAGTCAGTTAAAAACGTGAAAAAATAGAAAAAGAAAGCAAGAATTTTCGATATTTTTTTAGAGTTTTAAAGGTTTTTCGGATCTGTTTCTCTACAGATTTTTAGTGAGGTCGCATTCAATTCGTCCAGGATAGAACTTTACCTTTAGGTTAGGTTCTAGATTGAGTTTTTGTTTTGTGAGTTTGCCGACAGTATGTGCGTAACCCCCCCCCCCATACTAGGCTTGTTTAGGGGTGGATTAGTGTTTCCTTGCCTTCGTATTCAACGGGTTCAAGAAAGCCCCTTATTCTTTGGATCGGGAAGACTCAGAGAGCCGGGCTCTTGGCCTAGGGATGATTATTACACGACGCTGTAATTTGGCATTGGCCCGATGGACTGTGGGCTATCGCGCAATGACCCGATGGACTGTGGGCCGCTGTCGGTTGAAACCTCCTTCCTCTGGCCGTTATTATGGGGAGATATGATATTACCGATAGAGAGGAGGAACACGAAGTCACCAGGGGCGCCCTAATTAGAGTGTTGTGTTGAATTATAGAGTTGTGTCTAGGGTTGTGGAACCCTAGGGTAAGTGTAACACTGATATACGGTGTTACGAGTTAGATCGAGTGGTAGTTAGTATAACCATATTATTGTGATTGGATATTGGTGCTTGATTTGTTTTGCAGGTTTCTAACACTGAGGCCTCATTCCGGCTCGTGTACCGGACTAGGCTTGGTGTATGTGTTGTTAGTGTAGACCTGAAGTTGGCCTGTATTTGTTTGATGGATTGCTTGTGAAAGGTGGTTGATATTGAAACCTACGTGGTATCATTAGTTGGCCGATCATGTTCTTATCTGATTGTTGGTCGACCGGCTAACGATACTTATATACTCTAAGCTTAGGATATATTGATTGTTATTTGGGTCGTCCTAGTTAGAGTCTAGGTTTGCGGGTAAAGGCCGCCAACTCACTGAGTGACATTAGGTTACTCATCCAACTCCATTGTCCTTCTTGTAGGTATCTTTAGAGATGGATGACCGAGTAGCTGGGAATTGGACGTTAGAACCATCAGAGTAGATTTCATGCCTTTTGTATACGATATTGTGATTTGTATTTAGTTGATTCGATTTGGCATTAGGATAGGCCTAGACTTGAATTATTTCAATGTATGAATATTTCTTGAATGAATAAAGTAATTGTTTTATCCGTATCATGATTACTCAGATATTTTACTAGTCCGGTCTAATACAATGTTGTTCGTTACGGGTTGAAAATCCATAGGCTTTGATCTAACGAAAACTATTAAATCTTGGTTTGGGTTGCAAAGCCGTGTGCTTTGATTTAGCAAGACGAGTTAGTCGATGAACTTGTCTAAGTCGTGGAATATTTTTTTTTTGAATTTGACTGGATCGCCCGTAGCCCATCACTTAGCGCGCTTGGACCATGGTGTTGGGTTGGACGGCCAGTCATGTTCTTGCTTGATTGTTGGCTGGCCGGTTGGCCTTTTATCTCCAACTATGGGTGTTGGTCGGTCGATCGGTCATGTTCTTGTTTGATTGTTGGCTGGTTCGTCGACCATATGTCTAGGACTGTTCGGTGGTGTTACACTCATCCCCCGAAGAAGAACTCATGTCTGATATATGACCAGATGAAAGAGAGCTATTTGTGCTCTTGGACGCTGAGTAAGGGGTAAGGTCCACAGACACACCACATTCTATAAGATCATTATAATCTACACTAGAAAAATGAGAGAAAGATTTTAGGGGCTGACTCTTTGGAGTTGATGATTCCTAAGTATTTCCCAAAGGTCGGTGAGAGGGAGGTGATCTCTGGTTACTTCCTTCTGACTTGGGTCGTTGTGAGGAAATGATTGCTTCGTAAGAATTCACTTGACCTGAGGCGAGTAGAAGAGCACCAGCCGAGACAATGCCCATATCCGTAGATGTTTGAACTTTAGTTGAAGCGAGTGGAGGAAAAGAAGCCTTGTTCACCACTTCTTTATATTCCAGATTCTTGGTTCCAATAATAGGCGAACTCTTTGCGGGTGCCTTGTTGGACTTCTCCCCAATTGGTCTATTTTCCAAGTTATTATTGGTTTCAATAATGGGAATGAACTCTTTACTGGAGCCTTGCCGTGGGACTTCTCACGGTTGTATCTCGGACAATTTACTGTAATGTGTTGGATTGAATTACAGAGAATGGAAGTCTTTGGTGCAGCCTTGCATCCAGATATGGTATGCCCCACTCTTTTGCAAAAGGAGCAGAGTGATGGAAGGAAAGGACTAGAGACAGAGATGCGACAGACCATTCAATCTAATGGCCGAGTCCGTCGATCATGGTGGAACCCTATCTTACGCCGCTAATTGCAGGACATACGAAAACTCTGTAACACATTAATCAATGAAACTCTGCAGATTAACAAAATAAAAGTTTCACATGGGCTGGACCTTTTCGACGAAAATACGAAGCTCAATTTGTGAGACAGAAACATAATACGAAACGAAGAATTTAATCAACATGGACACATGTCAACATGTAATCACCCTATTTAGTGACATGGCATAATAAAAAAAGACCCCATAATTTAATCAACATAGAAACATGTCAACATATAATCACTCTATTTAGCGACATTACAACTCTCAAAAGAGGGCAAAAGAGAGCAAAAGTATATTCCTAAAAAATCACCATTTACAAAGCATATTTTTCCTTTTTAATCATTTTTGTTGATAAATATATAACAAAATTTGTTCATAATTAATTTTGAGAAAGAACAATTTGTGAGAATTTGGGCCCAATCTATTGTCTTGGTCCATTCTCTTAGTAATCCAGCACTTGCATTATTTCCTTATACGTAAGAAATATGAGAATAAGAAATTATGCATCAAGGTCGGTTATGCTTATAAATAGAAGATGTTCCAAGACTGGTTGATCATCCGAGAGAAACCCTAGAAATAAGAATAAAGAGAAAAAGTTAAGAGAGAGAGAGATCAAGAGTATAAGAAACTAGGACAAGACATTGTTCGAGTCATGTTTTTGCGGGAGAGAGTTTCTTTGATCTTTCTAATTCTTTGTTGTGTAGAGCGCTTAGAGCGTTTGTGTTAACCCTTTGATTGATAGTGGATGTTGTGGGAGACGGTTCCCACCCGAGATGTACCGTGCTAAAGACTGGGAACTAGGTGATCAAATTCTATGTGTTATTTAGTTAAGCAATCAAACGACCGATAATTCCTAACAAGTGGTATCAGAGCTATCCAGGTTTTGAGTGCGGGGTTAGTAAGATCAAAAGGGACTTATTGTTTCTTCAAGTAGGTGAAGTCAACACAAGAAGGGTCGAAGTTAAAAGATCAAGGGGACACATGAAGTTTAAAGAAGAACGAGGTTGTTGAAGACTTTAACGACAAATTTCCGCTGCAATCACAAGGTTATTGTGATGTTTGAAGTTTCTGGATACTCAAGGCTGCTAAGGTTATGGAATCAATATTTATGGGAGAACACATGGAAGGAGACTAGTTTTAACAATAGGAAAGTCAAGATTTTTTGCTGGGAAATCAGATCCATGACTAGGGGACGCCTTAGAAAAGGGATATATGTTGAGAAAGTTGTTTTGAGATTATGTTAAAAATCTAAGATTCAAAGGAGATGGTTATAGCAGAAGAGTATGGAGAGGTGAAACATGGTGCCTGCTTGAGGTAAAGCATGCAGGGAACTTATGAGAAGTTCATATACAATAAGGTCTAATAAAGTTTTCAAGGAGGGTTGAGAGTCAGGGATACGGATCAGGGTTTCAAGAGCAAAGGAAGAACACAAAGGTTGTGTGAAGGTCTGCAAGAAGAGATGCTTGGACTAGGGGCGTGTCAAAAGTCTATCTAGCAAGGTTGATGGCTTGATGGCGGGTTCTCTAAAGTAATAAGGGCGGTACACAAAGGAGTTCTAGGCAGATTTAAATACAGAAGGTGTGAACAAGAAAAGCTGAATGGAAAGTTGTGTCGAAAGTCTTCCCAACAAGATTGGTTAGGAGGCGTGTTCCATCAAGTGATGGCGGTACAAGAAGGATTCAAGGATAAGATTGCTTTTTGAAACAAAGGGAAGCTCAAGTAAAGCTTAAAGAAAGGAAGTTTAGCAGCAAGGTGCAATGTTGTTAGTAAGGTTATGTTTAAAAAGAAGGTTGGATCAAGGTTTGTGTCGAAAGTATATCCAATGTTTGGTATCTTGATGGCATTTCCTGTTAACGTTAAAGGCGATGTGTCATGTTAACGTAACAGCGGTACAAAAGAGATCCGAGGCAGTGGGGTTAAACGGGAAGGCATGATGAATCGGGGACAGTTTCAAGATGTGAAATGTGTGTGATTCAAAGAAGTAATTGCATTTGATTAAAGGAAATCAAGATGCAGTGGGAAGATGAGTTCAATCAACAACAGATTCATGACGATCATGGAGGAGGCTGTGTGATTGATTGAGTTAGAGTATAATCAAGATAGCTTCAGGCGTGAGACAAATATAATTCAAGAAAAAGGGTCCTGTGGTTTCTCGAATTCACTTCAAGATTTCATAAGTGGGGAAACTATAATGATGAGAAGTGCAAAAAGGTTATAGGTAAAGGGAATTACCTAAAGAATGGAAAAGAAAAGGGAGGAGGCTGAGCTCAGAAGTCTTGAAGAATCAGAAGTCATGGAGTGTTGATTCTGCTTCCAGGTGGAGCTCGTCTTGGAAGGCTAAAACGGTTTCATGATCCGAGTTAAAGTTTTCGGAAGAAGAAAAAATTATAAAAAGAATACGGAGGCATAGGAGAGATGCTGCAAGAGTATGAAGCATGTATTATATAAGGGTCTAATGCATATGGTTCAAGGAAATTTTGATTCTAAGATCAGTGCACATGATAAGAGTCAAAAGGAGATATCAAAGGGAACCAAGTTGCAAGAGACAAGATTTATTCAATCACTAAAACATATTCATGGTCTAAGGAATAGACATGAAACAGGTTTAGTGATTCGAATTTTGTTAAGGAAAAAGCAAAAAAGGTTTCTCAAAATCTCAGAAGTATGGTGAGTGAGAAGGGTACCTGCAAGCAAGGACTATGAAGCTGCGGTGAAGAAATATGGGTTTCAGGTGGAGTAGCTGGAAGTAAAAAAGGAATCAAGTGTTAGATTCCACAAGGAGCTACTGGTGAAAATAAAAGGCCAAGGAGATTACTTGAATCTGGAACAAGGGAGTTTAGTTTTTCCAATGGACTGTATAAACAATGGAGTTTTGTTTATTTATAAAACTAAGCATAAGCTTCAGAGAGTCAACTAGGGTGTTAAGAAAACATAAGCAGTGCAGTTGATGGTGGTGTAATCCAAGGAAGAATCAGATTTCAAGGTGGAGTAACTTGACCTGAGGTCAATGGCTAAGTAATTATCGGAGTTGCAATCTCGTAGTTGTGATGGTGGTGAATCACCAGAATAAGTAGAGTCGTTGATGGATAGCAACGAAAGATCTGGAGCCGATCAAGTAAGAAAGGTAGAAGGGACTTGATTCATCGCAAAGAGAAGAGGTTCGAGTCCTCAATGGGCTTTGCTAGAGGAAACCGATGGGGACATTGGTGCAGGGAGGTAATAACTTATGTTACAGAGGCCGGAAATTGCATCAGTAGTTTTGGTTCTACTAACCGAGCAGTGGAGAAGGCGATGTAGATCGTCGTATGTGAAGCTAAGAATTAAGGTTTCACTACCAAAGGAGAATAACAGAGGGGTTGTGAGCTTGGCGTGGTGGTGTAAGAGTACCAGGGACCACCAGAGAAAATTGAGAACGAAGACCTTGCCGGATAAGATAGAGATTCTAATGAAATCACAGTCGCCGTGTTTCATTGAGGTGAAAGGAAGCTTGAGAGAGAGTCACGAATCTCTCGAAGTTCCTGAGCACAATAAAGAAACACAAGTCACGGGGTATGCTAGTCAAGGTCGACAGTGATGAAATTGCTGGGAAAACTGAGACGGTGAAAGGAGACGCCGGAGGGAAATATTGATTGCAAGAACTCGCAAAAATTACGGAGCCAGGGCTGGAGGAGAGGAAGAACGGAACTTTTCTTTTGGGCTGGATTGTACTAGAGACAAGAAGACAAGATTAGGCCCAAGGTGGAGTTTGTGAGAAGTTGGGCTCAATCTATTGTCTTGGCCCATTCTCTTAGTAATCCAGCACTTGCATTATTTCCTTCTACGTAAGTAACACGAGAATAGGAAATTATGCATCAAGGTCGGTTATGCTTCAAGTGTAAATAGAAGACGTTCCAAGACTGGTTGATCATCCGAGAGCAACCCTAGACATAAGAATAAAGAGAAAGAGTTAAGAGAGAGAGGTCAAGAGTAGAAAAAACTAGGACAAGACATTGTTCGAGTCATGTCTTTGTGGGAGATATTTTATTTGATCTTTCTAATTCTTTGTTATGTAGAGCGCTTAGAGCGTTTGTGTAAACTCTTTGATTGATAGTGGATATTGTGGGAGACGGTTCCCACCTGAGATGTACCGTACTATTTTATTCTTATTTATACCCATTATTTGTTCGAGAACTCTAGAATGTGTCATTTTATCTATTCTCGATTTATCTATTGTTTACATGTCTAATAATGTAGCAATCACACTTTCCAAGAAATATATATCAAAAACTTTTGACTTATATCTTCAAATTTAATTCTTATAACTTTCATTTAAATTTGTGACAATTTGCAGTTTTTCCCTAGTTTTTTCAGTCAAAGATATTTTACCGCATTCGGAAAAAATAAAGTAAGAATAAAAATGATGTCAGAAGTGGAATTTGAACCCATGCCTTTTCACGTAGACAAGAACTTGAGTTTGGCGCCTTGGACTGCTCAGCCACCCCGACCTTTATAACATTTTACAAATATGTACATATCCTTAGTGTTCTGCTTAAAGAGTTGGTTACATAATCAGTCACATTTTGTCTTTGTGTTGCACAATAAGATACAACCATCATGTAAGACACCTTCACACAACTTTTCTTTTGTCTTGGGGCTAAGAAATACCATTATAACCCCCATTCCTTGTGATCCAAAAAGATCCAAACCGGTTTTGTTTTTTCAGTTGGTTTACAAGTTTCGATGTCCCCATTAAGTTTGTAGGTTTATGAGTTGTTGTGTCATGTTTTGAACCGTTGGATTTGCTTCTACCTTTTAAAATAAAAGGCCACAATTTTATCTCTATCTCAGTACGATAATGACGTGAATGTAATGTGTTGGGTTTTGGGGAGATGTTTGAGAGTTGTTTGAACGCCATCTTTTTCTGTCTTCATCTGTCATTGGTCTCTGGAGAATTTGGAGGCAATATTTGTTGTTGTTTTTGGGTAAAGAATTGTGTATATAATTACATATATATTTTGAAAGAGAGTGTGTTTTACCTGCAGTTTGTTTCAATGGAGGACTAGTGTATGGTCATGTGCGGTGAGTGGGTTTGCGACAACGGTGGGAAGTGGGATTTCCTCGTTGACAAAAGTCAGATAGGTCGGCTGGTACAAATTTTTGAAGGAATAAGGTTGAGAGAGCTTAAAGCAAACATGTTGCGTGAGTTTGGAGTCGACGGGTGTTTGTTTGAGGCTGCGCTAAGCTACTGGCCGCCAACAAGTTTGGAGCTTGCGACCAGGATTAAGACACTGCCGATACTACTAACTAGTGATGGAGGCATAAGATACTTCCTGCAGCACTTGAGAGTTAAAGGATCTATGAATCTCTTTGTGAGATTTGATAGGAGCAGCGCTGACAAGGAATACGTTGATGATTCGGGGATGGGTTTCGTAACGCCTGCTAGTGTAAAATCCAAATTAGCTTCATACGTGAGTTCTGGCTCCTCGAGGCCTTGTTTTGTATCAAGAGCTGTCCCAAAAGAAACTCCAATAGTGGTTCAAAAAGCTCATTTTGTGAATCTTGAGGATGTTGAGTTTGTACGTGAGGTAGAGAGGGTTGAGGAGGAGATAAAATATGGGAGTGCGGTCGGAAAGCATGCAGTAGAAAGCGTAAGTAGTGTGGGTGAAGCTGATGTTGTGGATGCTGTTGATGACAGAGATGTGAGACCTCGAGACTATGACAAAGAGTTCTGCAGTCCACTGCTTACTGGAGATTATTATGGATCTAATGCTGTAAATGTAATTTACAATGAGGATGAGATTGTGGAAGATTGAAACAGAAACACCCTTGGATGGGGGGGACGCTACACTTGAACAACGCTTTTGACCATGTATTGTAAGTTGGTGGTACAAGTGACGTTAAGAAGGGCAATGGTGATGACAAACACCCTGGGATGGGGGGGGGGCATAGCTATAATCCATGGACGGGCTGGACGACATCAATCAAAGTGTGGACAGGAGGCCACGAGTTGAAACAAGAAAAGGAGTTTGATATTTCACCACTCTTTGATGATACAACTTGTGTTGCAGCAGAGATACCAGATATGGACTTGGAGGAAGGTGATGGAAGGATCTATGTGGGAAAGGTGTTTGGTAACAAACGAGATTGTCAAATATCTCTGGCTATATATGCTATAAGGAATCAGTTTCATTTCTTGCAAACTAGGACCAAAGGTTATTCATTTGTATGCGAGTGCCCTGACAAGAGGTGTGATTGGCGTGTCACAACCCACAAAGTTAGAGGGTGTTGATATTATGGAATTAGGGAAGCTCAACTTGATCATAGCTGTCCAATAGAGTTTAGGCAAGGGTATAAGAGTAAAGCAACAACAAGGGCGATTGCAGCGGTTTACAAATCAAAGTTTGGTGAACTTGGGAAAGGTCCATTGCCGTCTGAATTGCAGAAGCTTGTGCTAGAGGATCTTCGTGTGACGGCTTCATACATGAAATGTTATAGGGCGAAGGAGAAGGCTGTAATCGGCATGTTTGGTTCTGAAGAAGATTCCTATTTGAAGCTGCCTGAGTATTTGCACATGTTCAAACTTGCCAATTCAGGAACTGTAACTGATATTGAGACATAGGTAGATGAAGATGGTGATGAGCGGTTCCTTTATTTCTTTTTTGCCTTTAGGACGTCGATCGAAGGTTTTAAGAAATTACGTCAAGTGCTAGTTGTAGATGGAACACCCTTACGTGGTAAATACAAAGGTGTGTTGCTCATGGCAAGCAGACAAGATGCAAATTTTCAGATTTTCTCTCTAGCATATGTCATAGTGGACGGTGATGATGAATCATGGACTTGGTTCTTGATGAAGTTGGAGAGGATTTTAACTGATTCAACTAGTCTTGCGATATTCTCTGACTGTGCAACAAGCATAGCATCAGCTGTGATACGTGTGTATCCTTCTGCTAACCACAGTTATTTCATTGTTCATTTGGTTAGAAACATCAACTCACATTGCTGAAGCAAAAACTTAGCAAAAATGGTGACATCAACTGCAGTGGCTTACCGTCAAGGAGATTATAGGGAACTGTACAGCAAGGTAAGGGCTCAGAGAAGTGAGTGTGGAGTGTATCTGGTAATATTGGTGTAGCTCATTGGACAAGAGCGAACTTCCCGGGAGATCGCTATAACAAAATGACTAATAACATAGCGGAGCAATTGAACCATGCCCTAGTGGAGGGTAGAACGTCACCTATAATGGAGTTGGTGAGATTTATTCAAAGGATGATGACAAGGTGGTTCAGTGCAAGAAGAAAGATGGCTGAGAAACACAGGGGGTATGGTTAGTATCAAGGTGGACAAGGAGATGACAAATAATATGGCAATGATGAAGGGTAGTAAGGTCAATTCTTCGACTGAATATGAGTTGTGAAATTATTGGAAAGTTTGGCCGTAAAGAACGTGTGAATCTAGCCAATAAGCAGTGTAGTTGCAAGTATTTTGATAAGATCAAAATCCCCTGTGGACAAGCTATGATTGCTGCAGACAGCTTGGGAGTGCCTTATGAGACTATGGTGGGTCATTGTTACAAGACATTGACATGGAAGGAGACCTATTCTGGTATAATAAGTCCAGAAGGAGATCCTCGTGATGTGGATATCTCTGAGGAAGTGAAGAGGATGGTGTTGATGCCACCTGTGACGAAGAGACAACTTGGTCGAAGGAGGAAAAACATGATTCACTCGATTGGTGAATTACCGGTAAGGTTATTAGTTGTAGATAAACATTACAATGTGTAGGAGTATGGAGATTTGATTAGCACAAGTGCTTTTTGCAGGTAACAAATAAGACGAAGCTTGTTCCAAACAAGTGTGGGAGGTGTCGTATTGAATGGCACAACCGTTCCAGCTGAACCAATCCAATCTAGCTAACCGTGTCGGGTTAGAGTTTGGTTTTTAGTGGCGCGTTGTGGACGGCTTTAATGTGGATGTGGGTGTTTTATGTTTGATGTTTTGAGGAGGAGAAGTTGGCATTGATGGCATGTTTGATCTTATTGTTTTGAGACTATGAAAAAACTTCTTTGGGTTGAGACTGATTTGTGTGAATGTTTGGTTTAAGACTTCTTTGGTTTGAGACTTCTTTGGTTTGAGACTGCTTTGGTTTGAGACCTCTTTGGTTTTAGACTTCTTTGGTTTGACAAAACTGCTTAGGTTTGAGGCTGCGATGTGTTGAATTGAATGTTAGGGTTGAGATAGCTTTAGGTTATTTAGAGGTTGTCAGATGAATGTATATTGGTTGAATGAGAATGTTGACGTGGATGGTAGGATATGAATATAGGCAAATATTAAATATGTTGGGTGACTAAGAACATCAAAGAACTGAACATCAAAAGAGCAATGTGACTCTTACAAGAGTAATTGTTTAGGTATTTGGCTCACATAATCCCAATACAAGCATTTCAATACAACAAAATAGAGAACAAAATAACAATACAAAAAGCTTGGAAACTTGTTTTAAACCCTCGAAAATAAGAAAAGAAGAACGTTCCAAAAGGATGAGGCAAAACCAGCACTTGCAATTGTAGGTGAGTGTGGTATTGTTAGAGGAGCTTCCAATATAGTTAAGTCCTTGCTCCAAAGAATGCGAGTGTTTCTGCGGTGTTTTTGCAAGGGCCAGTTTGTGTGGATCTTTGAGTTCATCCGAGGATTGACCTTTGCACCAGTTTGCTCTTCCATATGCTCTCTTGCCTCATCAATTGCCTTCGTCAGATGAAAAGAGATTTTCTTTCATTTCGTTCCGCATCTTCAGACTAATCCAAGAACCATGGACGCTGAGACTCAAGCTGGTCATTCATATTTTTGGCAAGTGTTTGCAAGCCGTGTTGTAAATCCAGACCCTTGGCATCTACCATTCTTATTTCATCAAGTAGTTCTTCCTCTATCCACTTAAACAAATGTTTCTCTGTTTTTTTTCTGTTCACATAAACCCCAAAATCATGAAGATATAGGAATCTACAACATCGAAATAGTAGGAATCAGAAATATAGACATGTAAAGCCATTTTTCATCTGTAGAATCGGAGGCAAGGGTTCTCCTTCGTCTCTGAGACCCAGGTATCAAGGCCTTATACACACCAGCATCTAGTTGGGATTTCGTATACGATTCTGCAGTCTCCGTGTCGGGAAGTAGAGGATGAGGAGCTGGTCATTTTTGGTAGATATTTTTCTCCGTTGTATATGTGTCGTAAATTTTGACTTTCCAGTAAGAACCCAAATTATAGTTTTTAGAAGAGCGATATATAAAGACTGCTTTGGTTTTCGATTGGAGTTGGTTTGGTTTTATTTAAAATTGATAACCGGTTTGATTTAAATTAAAAAAACGGGATTTTAATTTTGGTTAGGTCAAGCATTTGTCTCGTCCACAACATATTTTTGACTATCTCATACGTTCACAAGTGTTTTTCCTATCTCAATCTAAAACATCATGAAGAAGTGCAAGGAGATAGAAACCATAGAGATAGTGCCAATCTTTAAGATATTACAAATCCTAAAGGGGGTGCATAGATAGTTTTAAGATATTACATCGGCCTAACTCATAAAAACACACAAAAGTTAGATAGAAGAGTGGGAAGTCATCAGCCTAACTCCCATAGTAAGCAGGTAACACAATGGTCTTGTAGATGTCAAGTACATACTGTTTGCGGAAGTTATCTACATCTTTGTCTATGATATTTGACATGTCAAGCTCAGGATCCCCCTCTGAGTGCATTTTAAGGAAATTTGCTGTTACAGGTCCGCAATCACCACTTCTTTCGTTGATGTAGAGGTCTTTGATACGATGCCACTGAAAAGGATCGAGACCACGGAACTGAGTGAGCTCGTAGTTTACAAACTTCTTAACAAGATATGGTAAGATTTTCAGAACCAGAGCCATGTGGCAAACAACAGTCTTGTCGCTGCATAGAGTTGGGAGAGGACCTAAGATTTCAACAACCCTAACGTCAAGATTGATGGCAAGACCAACCCAGTGTTTGTCAGACCATATCATGGGTGTGTAGACAATAAACACATCTTCCATCTATTTATTTCCTAGCTGGAGAACAAGATTGGTCAGCTGCTCGTTCTATTGAAACTTTTCCCGCTTCCTTGACTTGTTGAAGAGCTTTGATATTGATTGGATTTCCGATGTAAGGTGTGGGTAAATGGACGCAAGTTTTTGAAGCAGAATCACTATTAGGACTTTTCCATTTGTTTTCAAGCTATTTACAAGGAAATGTCACTCTCTTATTTAGATTTCTTTTAATTATTTTTGCCGCATATTAGTCAACCAATCAGAAAATTCTGTTAGACTATTTAAAAATCCGTACGAAACTGAAGGTCATGGAATCAAGTTATCACGACAAAACAAGGCCCACAAAATCATAACCCAAACCCTTAAGTTCATTTTAGTTATTTACTCGAGTTCTATTCTCTCCTATATGTAAGGAATATTCCAAAAACAAAAACAAAAAAAGTTAGCGACTTTCTTATTCAAATATTTTATTTTCAAATTATGGTTACATAATTATAGATGTATATTGTAGTATGTGTTAAAATTTATTTCTTTATAAAATAAATCTCAAAATTTATTAAAATCTCAAAAGAAGTATTTAGTTATGTTTAAAAAGCTAATTTTGAAACCTATAACAAAACTAAAAAAATGATATGTCCACTTTGTTATCTAAATTTTAAAGTGTCAAAATTAGATGTTATTTTGTATATGTGAATGTATATATATATATATATTTATATATATATATATATATATTTACATATATATATATATATATATAATATTATATACTAAACGTTTTAGAAGTATATGATTAGTTAAAGATTTATAAATAATACATATATTAAATAAAATGAACAAGACTAAAATATGAGAAATTGAAATAAAGAAATTTTCAGTTATAAATGTCAAACTCAAATGGTAAAGTTCAAATGTTAACTAAATTTGAATTGAAAATTAAAAAAAAAAACAAAAAAAATTCTGCATTTAAAAAACACGGGTCAAAATCTAGTTTGCAGTAAAAAAAAAAGCCAATATAAAGACGAAGAGTTCTTGTATACATATAGCTGCTTGTTAATAGCTAAAGTCAAATGATAGGTTGTGATATAAAACAAAAGACATTTAATTTTACGATGGTGTATGATTCGTAAGACTAGTCATTGAAATTTTTGTACTATCAGGCTATGTTTGTTGATTTCGGTCTTGCAAAAGAGCGAGGTGGTTGCTGTTAACTTTGATTTTTCATGAATATTTTCCTTTTCGATAGCAATAGTTGTTCGTTTTTGTAAGTTCTACTGTGCAAAATCTGAATTATGGTTTGGTGATAGAAATCCCAAGGTCGGAAAGAGTTTATTGATCGCATCAAAGAGATTGTTAAGTGGATGGATGGGGGAACCCTCCAAGGTACAATGTTATTTTTCTGTTGTATCAATATATTTTTGTTATTAATGTCATATAATGAACGTTCCCATTGTCTTATTCTAGATTACGTACACCGGTGATTATTTCCAAGAATTGTATCTTTTGGCAGAACAGTTAATTCGAAGAGATCACGCTTATCTTGATTTTCAGGTTGAAACGTGCTCATATATATGGAATTCTTTTGTTTTTTTTTTTGGATCAATCCAGTAGAGCTACCTCATCCCGTCAATTTTTTTGTTTTTTTCCAACTATTTAACTGTCATGTTTTTTTTTCAATGACTTTTCCTATCCAAAAATTGTTTAATCTACTTTCAGAATACCGAGCAGATGAAAAGAGTTTTTTTAATAGATTTTAAAATTGATCCCAACCCTAAAATCTGCGTTTTCTTACAATATGGATATTATATTTTGAATTCAATCGAGAGGAAAGTGAACTTGAAGCAGAATTTCAATGGATAGGACCCGGTTGTCGAGTGACAAATTAACAAATAAACAGACGTTGAAGCTCTAGTCTCCTTCTTTCCTGATCGCACTGAGTATGTTCCTTATCTCGTAATCAATGGTTTTGATCGAAGCAGCAGGTGAGTTTGGATTTTCACCGTGCATTTTGTTGTTTCTTTCGCCCCAAATATGGCAGATGGAGGTTTGATGTGCATAGCAACGGGGGACGAGTGTGTTCTATTTCTAGGATTAGCTAGAAATTCTGCAAGGGTTTCTTGATTTTTAATGTCAAGCTCAATGAAGGAAGTTTTGCAGAATTGACCTGAAACTCGAAGTTAACCACCAAACTAAC
>JABAYD010059649.1:0-12106 GCA_014822095.1 Diplotaxis tenuifolia
TGAACTGGATCCCAAGGCATCCCGGGTTCGACTCCTTGGGATTCCTAAGAGCGCACAGTGTCAAAAAAAAAAAATTCTCTTTTATCCGATCAAAATACTGGCTTGACCATTCACAACCTGGTCCTCTGTTTAGAGATGAGAGCCACCACCGCCTCCACCTCTTTCGGTCTACGGCATCTTCGAAGCTTCTCTTGTAGTGTCCCATCCCTTCTTTTCTCTTCCTATTCCTCCATCTCATTCACTCTCCACTCTACTCGTCCATGCTTCCGACCTCCCACACTCTCCCTAAACCGCTCTCACGCCACAAGCTTCAGTTCATCACCAGGTTTACAACCACTAACCTTTCCTCCCGATTTATCTTATTTTTGCTTAAAGGAGTAATCGCCTAGGTGGTTCGAACTACGACGTTATTGTTGTTGGAGGGGGACACGCCGGATGCGAAGCCGCCTTAGCCTCTGCTCGATTGGGAGCTAGTACGCTTCTCCTCACCTTAAACCTCGATCGGATAGCTTGGCAGGTTTGTGTATGTACATACTTGTTACAACTGTGCTACAGTAATCCCGATAACTTCTGTTTTTTTTTTTGAGTATTTGCACCCTCTATACTCAGAAAACCCCTTTTTTTTTCGTGAAGCCTTGCAATCCAGCAGTCGGTGGACCAGCAAAGTCACAATTAGTTCATGAAGTTGATGCACTTGGAGGCGATATTGGCAAAGTTGCAGACAGGTAAGGATTCTTTTAATCAAGTTATGTTGAGGAGATTAAACGGAGTGTTTATAAATCTAGCTCATTGCAATGTCTTCTCCCGAGTCTTGTTTTCCAAATTTTAGCCAAGCATCTTAAACTTTATTTATATTATGCATCCTCTTCTATCGTCATATGTAGTTCGAGTGTAAAGATTTCATATGTAGTTTCGAGTGTAAAGATTACTTTGTTAACTTATAGTTAAGTGTAAGCACTGTTACTGATCATATTTTCGTCTTTGTTACTGTACTGACCGATTTAATTAATGGTGCAGATGCTATGTACAGAAGCGCATCCTAAATGTTTCAAGGGGACCTGCTGTAAGATCCTTACGTGCTCAGACCGACAAAAGAGAATATGCCATGGAGATGAAAAAGATTGTGGAAAGGTCGGTGCAGTTATACCTCTTACTTGCATATCTATACCCATTTTTTTGCGCTGATAACTCTGGATTTTGTGCAATGCTTTGCGTATAAATCTCAAGCAGATGTAAAATGCTGAAATTACTACTTATAAGCTATTTGGGATATAATCTTTAAATTACAAGATGTATATATATTTTGTAATAGCTGCAGTTTTTCTTTGGTATGGCAGCACTGAAAATCTCTGTATTAGAGAGGCAATGGTAACAGATATCCTTGTTGGGAAGAATGACAACGTGGAAGGCGTTGCTACATTTTTCGGGATGAACTTTTATGCACCTTCTGTAATTCTCACCACTGGAACCTTTATGAGTGGGAAGATTTGGGTTGGTAGAAAGTCTATGCCAGCTGGAAGAGCTGGGGAGTCAGCCTCACAAGGCTTGACAGAGAACTTGCAGCAACTTGGATTTGAAACAGATCGCTTAAAGACCGGTACGCCAGCTCGTGTGGATCGCCGGACCATTGATTTTTCACTTTTGGAGGCTCAACATGGAGACGAAGAGGTATTATGCAATATACTTGTGTAAATAGCCTATTCAAGATCATTATTGTATGGTTACATGTACTAAAGCGATTCAGTCAATGAGTAGCCACTTAGGCAGCAGCAAGCTTAAGATTTTTACACTTTCATTAGCACTTTATAAAAAATATTTCTCATCATTGGAACAATATTTCATATTTTTCTCTGGTATCAACCAAGGTGATTCATAAACCTTTTGTATTTGAAGATGCTGAACGTTAATGTGTTTTTTTTTCCCCAGGTCAGCTGGTTTAGTTTCGACCCAGATTTTCATATTGAGAGAGAGCAAATGTGCTGCTACTTGACTCGCACGACAGAGTTCACACACCAATTGATCAGGGACAATTTGCATGACACCCCGACGTATGGTGGGTGGGTTGAAGCAAAGGGTCCTAGGTACTGTCCTTCCATTGAAGACAAGGTATTTTCTTTTGTCCGCATATGCTTTACCCCCTTTTCTTTATATTATCTCTTTTTGGACCGAGGGTAAGTTTCATCAGATATGGTTCATCTACGTTTCATGCTATTGAGCTGATTATTCCTGATATACTTGCCAATGTTTATGAGTGGAATCTCGTTGTGAGAGGGACCACTGAAACCCGAATTTTCTATGTCATCTTAAGAATATTTCCCTCTCCAACTTGCTCACATATGCTGATAAGTCATTAATAATGATACATACTAGTTAAAGCCTAACGGAAGCATGTGTAGTAGTAGGAGATGGAACAGATCAATGGGGCTGTTGAGTTTTTGTGATAGAATCAAGATCTCCAAAAGGAATAGGAAGGAAAATGGGTTGAGGCTAGTTTCTGTAGGAGTAACAAAACAGGAATCGTTTTAAAATCTTGCACTCGCGGTTTTCTACAGTCGGTACATAAAAAAATGTTGAACCATCTTTCACATAAACCACTTTTGATTGAGTAAATTTATACTCTTTATATGTTATTTGGTTTCAGATTGTTAGGTTTAAAGACAAAGAGTCACATCAAATATTCCTGGAACCAGAGGGTCGAGATGTTCCAGAGATCTATGTGCAGGTTGATGCATGCCTTACTTATGATTTCTCTAACTGTTAATCATCTCTGGTATGGAATAAGTGTGAAACCTAAGGATGAAAAATGGAATCCAGTTTGTGTCTCTATTTTCATATCTAAAACTATGCTTTGATCAGGAATTTTCTATATGATAGTTAGAGGCTAGAGCAAAGCTGAAGTTTGTTAGTACTCAGAAATTGTTTAAAGTTTAATGTGAGGGGTCTATAAGTTAAGTTTTCAAGACTAGAGCAGATATCTTAGCTTGTTTGCTAAGTATTCTTTGGCTAATCTATGCATTGATATTTAAGTCTCAGACTCTTCACGGCTAAAATATTTTTATGAGTGATTCATTAGAATGCAATGCACTCTGAGATCACTATCATTCTTGTCGGTTGTAATTTTCTATAGGGATTTTCAACTGGTCTACCGGAGAATATCCAGCTGCCACTTCTAAGAAGCTTGCCTGGACTCGAAAATTGCACCATGCTAAGGCCTGCGTATGCTGTGGAGTATGATTATTTGCCAGCTCATCAGTGTTCAAGGTCCCTTATGACGAAGAAAATTGAAGGTCTTTTCTTCTCTGGTCAGATCAATGGCACAACTGGTTACGAAGAAGCTGCCGCGCAGGTGACTGATCTATAGCAGACTTTAATTTCCTTAATGATGGGTCGTGATAATAGTTTTACTCAGATGATATGGAAAGAAAATACTTAAATACAATGAAAACTGCTGTTATGTTACATCATTGAACCAATGTCTGTTCTTTATTCAAATCTAGGGTATTATATCTGGAATCAATGCTGCCAGACATTCTGATGGTAAGAAGCACATTGTTCTTGAGAGGGAAAGCAGTTACATAGGTACTTTGATTGACGATTTAGTCACAAAGGACCTCAGAGAGCCATACCGCATGCTAACAAGGCAAGTTGCATTTAATTTTCTTGTTCATTATCCCTGTTCCCCTCCATTCATAAATTCGAAACGAATAATTCACACTAGTTTCTGAATTTTGGGTAGGGTAGAGATAACCGATCTGGCACTCACTGTATATAGTTTCATTTAAAACCAATAGAAGACTTTTGAAGTTTTCTTGAGCTGCTCTATGGCCATTGACTTATTTAACTCCTTTTTACTTCTAAGGCTCGTGATTTGCACTTATGTTTGTTTCATAAAATATGTTTTTCTTCTCGTTGATAGCCGTTCAGAACATCGGCTTCTTCTTCGATTTGATAACGCGGATAGTCGACTCACGCCTCTGGGGCGTGAACTTGGATTGATAGATAATAGACGTTGGAAGTTATACCAAGAGAAGCAATCAAGGATTTTAGAAGAAAAGACGAGACTGAAAACTGTCAAGATTTCAGGTTTTCTCCCCTAATTCAAGTTTTTATTTTAAAATAAGAACGAACTTCGTCGTTGCATCCATTCAACATGAGATAGTTCTATGGAAAAGTATTTACGCACAAGAAGTTTGTTAAACTCCCTGATGTTTATGGTCTGGCCAATTATTTTGCCGTATTCAAAGATTATGATGATGTGTTTGCTTACAGGTGGAGGAGGTAAATTGGCTACTGAAGTTACGGAGGTGTCTTCTCAGCCAGTCAAAGAATCAGCGACACTAGAGAGTCTACTGAAGAAACCCCATGTCCACTATAACATACTTGAAAAGCATGGTTTTGGAAATGAGACATTGTCTAGAATGGAGAAAGAGTGTGTAGAGATCGATATAAAATATGAAGGCTTCATTCTGCGCCAGCAAAACCAACTGCAGCAGGTATTTTGTCCATTAAATTATCCTTGCCTGCTTGGATATTTGGACATGGATTGATGAGAAAAACGAAATCCTTTAATAGATGGCGCAGCAAGAACATAGACGACTTCCAGAGGATTTGGATTACTTTTCGATGACAACTTTATCCCATGAAGGGCGTGAGAAACTATCAAAGGTATGTGTTAAAGGAGATTTGAGTAGACGAATATGGTTTATTTTATAGCTTATCGTCTGATGTTATGAATCATTGTATTGTCAGGTGAGGCCGCAGACGATCGGGCAGGCAAGAAGAATGGGTGGAGTCAGTCCTGCTGACATAACTGCTCTGCTTATAACACTTGAATCCAACCGAAGAAAAAGTCAAGATGTGAAGAGAGGAAAAATGTTAGACCATGCCTTGGCCGGATTCAATCCACACTTGGTAGAAGATAGGGAGCATATGGTTAAAGAGTGATCCATAAGTTATTTATCATTCAGGTCAGTATCAAATCGCTAAGATTGAAAAACCTTGAAGCTGGTTTGATCTATCGCCTTTAGAATGGGAAAAAAAATTCTGATTAATTATGAGATGTATTTTATAACTTGTCTTTTTTTTAATACAACTTAGTTTCATCTACTCTGTTAAATTAGTCTTTCTTTTTATCTACTTATACAAGTTTATGTACTTATACAAGTTGTGATTTAAATTTGGACTATTTCTTTAGTGTTATAAATAATATATGTTATATAGTTGATTGAACCGTATCATTTAAATTAAACCAATACGATTATCTACGGGATAGATTTTTGGGTTTATTTTTGTTTTTATGACAAATTACATGGTTATTTGGTTTCCTATCATTGCCTCAACAACTTTACCTTCCCTAACCTTTAATATTCACTCGGAAAATTCCTTAATTTAATGAGCCTCATCGGTTGTTAAACCTCCAGAAAACAACCGCATGTTCTCTGTGAGTTGTAGCACTTTACAATGCTCCTAAAGATACGAAGAATTCAGTGTGGCCAAAATAATTTCGGCCCTACCAACTCCATTAATTACAAGTAACACTTGTCAAAAATCATCTCCAAACACAACTACTTTTCCACCAAAGGGTTTAGTTTTGTGCTTCCAATAATATCAGACATGTTTCTATCCAAAGCTTCAAAACAATAACTGCTCATCATACGCACTTCATCCCATATAATAAGTGATGCTTTTTTTACTAAATTAACTTGAACTGATCCATTAGCCATAGTACATGAAGAAAACTCATCAGGACTAAATGGTATACCGAATTTTAAATGAGCAATGCAACCGCCTAGTAACAAAAAAAAAGAAGCAATTCTACATGATGCAACATTAAAAACAATATCCCATCTACTTTGAATAGCAGCATATATTAATTTCCATAGAAATTTTTTTTTAAGTACCACCAACACATAAACAAAAAACATCTCTCCTTTTCTTTCATTGACAGCATTAAGAATCCCTTCATATATATTTTTTTGTTCATTCAGCCATCTTCTGAAAATATCTATCAAGAATAAATAACTTCGCTCATCTAATATCAGGAGGTTTGAATCATCACTATATGTATCTGGAAGTTGTGGCATAGAAGTAAATGTTCAAGAAAAATTCCATTACGCATCAAATGTTTCTAAATCTCTTGTAAAACATACTTCTTCTTATCATTGTCAGTTAACAATAATCCTACAAAAGAAAGAAAACGTCTTTAAAAGAAGATAAAAGAGGTGATGGTGAAGATACACAACATGATATAATGTATTTAAAGCAAATTCTAATCTGGCATGTTGAAAGATTTTCTTCTATTATACTCTATATGTTCAAATAATAGCTATCAAGTATTTTCCCATACAGTTTATGGCACGGATGCTATTATTGATTAACATCATAACAAACATATGTCGTAGATCACTTGATGAGCATTCAAAACTTCTTACAGATCATCAACATACTCCGGATCATCCTCTAACAAGCAAAACATACTTTTTATAGGATTGATGAACAACGCTTTCCAAAGTTTTTATGTGATCACAACTGGTACCACTTTTGACAATGTTCAACAACACACGCAAATAATAAGAATCTTCCTAAATACGTGGAGCATAGTTAATCCTGCCAAGGTTGAATCCCCTTTTCCGCCTTTTAAACTTCTTATGTTTCTTGTCATAGGTAAAAAGGTGGGAATTTGAGCATAACTGACAGTTTTCTCAAGGTCATTTACTTTACACAACACAAACCATGCTAATAATATCATATTCTTAATGAGCTTACGTTTCACCAATGCTTCCATCTTATCTTTACTTCAGAAAATAACATGTTCTTTTCCGGGTTGACGAAAATTCAGCTTCTCAACTGATATAGATTGATAGTGAATGGGAAATGAGAAAATCCTCTAACCAGCTTCACATGAAGAAACATATCTACAGAAAATAAGAAAATTATCATAAAATCCCCATCACTCCAAATACTTTAGTATCATAATATAGATGTAATATAAAAATACATGAAATTCTAGTTACCTGCAATCAAATAAATCTTTGATTTCATTGTTTTTTCTCCACTTCCTCCACCATTTTCCATCTCTTTTGCTGAAATGTGTTCAGGCGGTTCCACAACCACTGTGAGACGGTCTTGTCCCTTTTAAGTACTTAAATAAGTACTTAACAGAACCTGCCTAGTTGCACCATTCCACATTAATGTGAGCTTGGTAACGAAGAGAGATTTTCTTATTGTATGGAATGAACCATCGGTTGTCACATTTCATCTCATTTTCAGCACAAAACTTTTATTTTAGTTGGGCCTTCTATAAATCGGAAATCCTTCTTTATTAATCGTAGTCTTTACAGCATATTATTTGGGATATAAATTTGAGCATAGTCCATTCCCCATGCATGGTGAATTCATATTAGCAGCTCCACAAGAACCATGCATCCATCATATGTTGAATGACCTCATAAAGATCTGGTTCTTCAGATTTAATAGGGATCTCCGCATATATTATCTTATCAGTGTCATCTATTGTGTGAAGCTTAAAGCTAGGATGCATAAATAAGAGAATATGTGCGTGTGGTAGACCATATTTCTTAAATTCAATTGTGTACATTGCTGATACACACACAAAAAAAAAATATCAGTTACGGTATATAATAATATGTGCTTTGTAAACATAAAAATGAGCTCAGCAATACACTTATTGTATATAATCAACTTACATGCAACCATTTTCCCAAGGATGTGCTTTTTGGTTAAATTATCCATCAGTGACTCAAGCTTCATTTTGAAGATCCTAGAAACAATTTCTAAGAGTTGGAACATGTCCGGACCTATTCTTTTTTTTTTTAACGATTTTTCAACTTTACCACCAAGTAAGGTGAATGAGAAACCTGTTATAAGGTCTCATATTTTTTTTTTCTGAAATAGCTTGTTCAGTTTATCCTCTCCTTCAATTTGTCGTTTAAATTCATTTGGTGGTGGATCTTTCCATAGGGGCAATTGAACATGATGTTGCATGCAACATAGATTGTATGTAGGGTTAAGTGCATGCATACGTTTGTTAATCCGTTTGTCATACCACATAATAACGCCATAGTGAGAACATGAATTCTATGGATCACCTCACCTATATATGCTGTATTAAACTAAAAAATAAATTTAGCCCATAAAAAAATATGTACTGGTTGTGCTGTGTTTAAAAACTCAGGTAGTTGGTACCATCTTCTTTTGGTACATTTTTGGTTTTCGGACTTTTTGGTGAATGTTTAGACTGCTTTGCAAGAATAGATTGGATATCAAATTCTTGAGAGTTCAGAGAGAATGTTTCTGGGTGGACAGAAGATGCATTGTCGTGTTACTCTGACTCATAATCAGAACTTGACTGAGAAATACAATCAAACTCTCGTGAATCATCCATTTTTTCCAAGGATTCCTACAATGATAATATTGAAAGAAAATATTATTACGTTGCCAGAAAGATATACGCACCAAAAGACAACATAAAATATATAACCTTCGAGGGAACCGAGATTCACACCGTCGATTTAGGAAAACAAAGTAAACCCTACTTTCATAGAGATCTTTGGATAATCTGTTTAAGCAGTTAGCCAAGCAATCAAAAAATCAGAGCAAGTGAAATAACAAAGTAAATAAGAATCAAAAAATAAAACAGAAAAAGAGAAATTGAAATCTTATTCCGATTTCAATGTGTATGAACGTTTTACAATAGGTAAGGCAGGTAAGGCCTTAACAGCTGGAGCCGTCAGCAAGTTTCCTAGTTCTAACCTTTGAGACTTGAAAGACCTAGTTGAGATGCATCTCGAAAATAAAAAAAAAAAGAAAATATTCCTAATTGCCTAATTAAAATTCTAAGTATTGCTCCAAAAGTCGTCCTCTGCATCTTCATCCTAGAGTGCATTATATATTCCTTTGGAGGAGGTTTGCCTCTTCCCGCTTTTGTCCTCGGCCGAATCTATCTCTTCTGGATATTTTCCATTTTCCTCCGATCTTCGTGTTTATCTTCGTAAACTTGACATTTATCTCTTTGAAGTTAAACATTTATCTTCCTTTTCAGACAAAAAGAATAGACCGTCATACCAGTTGGGCTAAATTTCTAATAAATCATATCTCGTTTAGACCTTTCTCGGGCTGTTTTTGGACTCGAGCGTTTTTACGATTTCTCAAAAAAATGCTTCCGAAACGACGTCGATCCTTAAGGAAACTTAAGGCGTTTAGTGAACCGTTGTCGTTTCATACGATATTTTTGGATCTCGCAAGAGAAAACGTGTTCTTACGATTTTTTTCCGTAAAGTTTTGATGGTAACTCCGATCGAGACGAAACAAGAGACGGTTTCATCGAGGACTGGAAAGGAAGCTTCCGGAACAAGATGAATCAGAATTAGGTTTATTCAATTAATCCACTATGGCCGTTAGACGAGATTGATGGATCCACCTCACCAAACGGGCGATGTGGAGTTCATTGTGAATCCACCTCGCCGAACGGGCGAAGTGGAGTAGTGTTTGCGATCCAATGTCTTGTTTTGGATGTTATTATCGTTTGCCAAGAGATCGCGTAACCTTCCTTAGGTTTTACCAAAGTGTTTAGTGACTTCGTGTTATCGAGAAGTTTCTATGTTTTTTCTCGTAAAACATTTCCTAAGAACTTTTAGGTGTTGATTTCGTCGTGACCGAGTTTGACCCCAACTGTTAGCCCCCAGCTCGTAAGAGTCGTATGTTTCTTGCGGGCGGTTGAGCGAGTTAGGAAAGTTTGACGGAATCAATGGCTAAAATTCCGAGAGTGAATAGTGAATTTTCTTGTCTATAAATATGTAAAGTAAGTTTTCAAAAGTTTCACTCACTTTCTTCCACAAGAACTTTTATAAGAGAAATTCTCTCTCAAATTCCTAAGGAAAATAAATATTTTCTTTTTTCTTCTTTTCTTTCTTTAAGAGATCATGTCTTCCCAATGGGGATCCTTTTTGAAGACTCGTCGTGAACGATCAGTCCCAATGGGTCTAGTTCAGTACTAGGTGATCTTGAACCAAAGTTTGAGGGACAATCAATTGATCCCGAGGAAAGTGATGCGTACTTGGCGACTAGAAATGGAGTGAAACCCCCAACTCTGGGGTATGGGTTTCACCTCGATTTGTTGCAAACCCTTTCATGGGTTTTCCAAGTATGAGTTTTCCGAATAGACTTGCATCCATTCGAAGTTCTCACAACATTTACGAAGCCGTGGAGTTTCGTCTCCCGAGAGTAGGAGAGGTTGCGGACTCATCGTCCGAGGGCTACTTTACTTATTTTACTTGTTACGAGGACTTTTTGACGCAATGCCATCTTTGGTTTCCCATCCCGGAGGTCGTTGTCGGCTCTTGAGTCATTTCAGGGTGTCGATCAGTCAGATCACCCCGCATAGTCTTCAGAACATTATTAGAATTTTGGTGCTGAGCTATGAGTTAGGTATGACTCTAGATGTCGACCATCTCGATGGACTGCTGCAGTGTAAAGGGAACAAAGAGACGGTTCAAGTGAGCCATCAGATTGGCAGATCATAAACAGATTTGTGTCGCACTACAAGTTCTGGAAGGAGCACTTCTTCTTTGTTCGTGTCGACAGCGCCTCCGTGGAAGAGAGTTGCATTCCCTAATTCCAGACCAAATTTGTGATAACCGTCCTTCGGGATAAAATGGTCGAGAAAGCTAAAGTTAGAATCAGGAGCCAAGCTTTTGGGAGACCACATCTTTGGAGGAATGTTGAATTTTGATCACATAAAATCGCGTAAATGAACCGAGAAGCTCGAGGTGTCTTCTTGCATGGGATCAGGACGTGGTGGCAACCATCTGATGAGCTATCTGTCTACACACGTCGGAGGTCTTGGTGTGCATGGAAGCATCACATGCAGCTTTACACATAGAAGCATGAGGTGGACCGATCAAGCACGAGGTGGACCGACCAAGCACGAGGTGTCGCCCGCATGCAACCAAGGCATGCTGATCTACATGTGGGCGATGTGGTGTGAACTTGCATGAGTTACAAACATGCATATTAACATCTGGGAGGAGTGGTGGAGCCATGCATGAGTCTTGGCCATGCTGATTTCCTTGTGGGGCACGAGGTGTCGCCGTGCATGCGTCTGGAGCCATACGAGATGCCGCACGGGCTGCCACCAACCTGAAGCTGATTGGTTGCTGTCTTCTATAAATAGGCCACGACCCTCACTTCATTTCTCCTCATCCAGACCACAACAAAGCCACTCCAAAACGTGAGAGAGAAAGAAGAGAGAGAAATTTAGAGTTCAATAGTTTCCGAGCTTTTTCGAGTGTTTTAAAGAGTTTTGAGATCAGTTCTCTATTGATTTTGAGTGAGTGCCTAGAGAAGGTTCTGTTCATCTGAAGCTCTGTCCAATATCAGTTTAGTTCAGATTAGTTGAAGTTCTGAAGCCCGATACTCCATCAAAAAGGCAAGTTTGTCCAATCGGCGATTCTATACAATTGTGACGCGGAAGCGCTGCCCAAATCAGTCTGTGAAAGGCAGTCATATTATTTGATGATGGAGGTTCAGTCCATGTCAATATCAGTCCATACTAGTCCATTCAAGTCGTCCATTGGGTTTTGGCCAAATCCTCTCCGATTATCCAGCTGCTTATCGGCACAGAACACTGTGAGTTGGTTTTGTTTGAGTTCCACTTGGAACTTAGGTTAGATCGAGTATACATATAGATTAGAATGATTATATATTGCATGGTAGAGTCCTTAGGGTTATTTTATTGATTGAACCAAACTCAGTTTAGCACGAGCTAAGCTGAGATGAAATTGAATTAAGACTGAGTTGATAACATGACTAGGACTTGGGTGAGGATGCATCATGTTTTCTATTCTTGCATGTTGATATGATTGAGTGCAGGTTCCCGTTATCTTTAAAGGTAGTTTCATATAAGGAGGTTGAACTATCTGGGTAACGGTTTGACTGAGTTGATTGATGCTTGTTTGTTTATATAATGCTTGTTGATTGAGATTAGTCGTCTCTTGGTAAGGGAGTGACTAACCGGTTGATTAATGTTATTTGGTTATGTATTGTTGTTTAGTTAATTATATGTGCCAAGGGTCTTAGGCCATATAAG
>JABAYD010059666.1:0-16258 GCA_014822095.1 Diplotaxis tenuifolia
GTGTTTCGTAATTAAAAATAAAGATACGAAGGAGGGTATATTTGTAAATATAAAGACGTTTGTCGATTACTGTCTTGTCTGGCTGTTTCTTAGACAAATCACTTTCAGACAACGTCACCAACTGAGAACACCTCTGGATCTTGCTAGATCCATTTCAAACCGAACCAGAGTGCGAAAACTCAGTCGTGATTCGAATCTCCACTCTCTGGTCTGAAAGCTTCTTCCTTTCTTCTTCAATGGCAGCGTTTATCAGTTTGGAGGATTCTCCAATGTTTCAGAAACAGGTGAAAAATTGAAACATTTAAACCTTTTTGGTTTATCGTTCAAGGGAATTTTGAATTTTCAGGTTTTTTTTTGCTGTTAGGATTATGATTGTCTTGTGGTCTGCTGCTTTGATTTGGTTGGATTCAGGTTTGTTCATTGGAAGGGACAGCTGAAGAGCTTAAAGATCGTTGTCTGAAGCTATACAAAGGTGTTCACAAGTTTATGTATGTGTCTCTCTTTATCTATTATTAGTTTAACTACTGTCTTAATCTCATTGTCTGATCATCTCTATTGATGTAAGATTCTAATTAATACTCTCCGTTTCAATTTAGTTGTAGTTTTGGATTTTTACACACAGATTAAGAAAACATTTAAGTTTACATATTTTCGAGATCAATTAAGTGTACACCAAACCACATTTCAACCGATTGAAAAATAAAATAGTGGATAAAATTAATAAATTCTGCATTGAAATTAAAAAATAACACTTATTTTAAAACGAAAATTTTTCTCTATAACAACATATAAACCGAAACGGAGAGAGTACCATTTGTGGCATATATTTTCTGAAAGTGAAAGCTGGAGAATTGATACCATTTTGTCTCTTCTCTTAATTAAGTAGCAAACGAGTAAAAGCTATTAGAGCATTGAAGCTTTAATTTTCATGTAAATCGTTTTTGATTGTGTATATATTGTCAAACTTTCTTATGACTTGCTTTCTTTTGCAATTCAGTTTTGTTGGCTGTATCTCACTATTTTTTTTTTTGGTTTTGCATGTTCACTTTTGTCACTGAACCTTATATGAGTTGGCATTTATTTTTCTTTTACAGGGGAGTTTTGGGAGAAGCTTCCAAAGGAGAAAATGCCTTTGCAGATTGTCTGGCAGAGTTCGGGGCTGGACATGATGATCCTATCAGCCTTTCAATTGGAGGTTCAACTTCAGACATTATTTAAGTTTATGTTTATTCTCCTTTGTCATAACTAATCTTAAGAGACAGTGGTAGTCTCAACTGTCTTATATCTGACCTATTTGTTTGTTATTCTTGTATGTGACACCAGGCCCTGTTATATCCAAATTTATAAATACACTTCGAGAGCTCGCCTCATATAAAGAGTTTCTTTGCTCACAGGTATTTGCTCACAGACTCGTTTGTATCTTGTGAACTATAATAAATGCCAGTAAAAAGACTAGCTACGATGCTTATCATTACTGAGAGCAGATTTTTTAAATAATTTTAAATGAAGATTTGGTTAGCATAGTGGTCTTCGTTGATTCAGTGTCTCACTTTTATAAACAGTTATGGTAATTTTATGGGGGAAATTTTGTAGGTGGAGCATGTGTTACTTGAGAGGTTGATGAACTTTATTAACGTTGATCTACAAGAAGCTAAGGTATTCATTACCCTGCCGTATGTTCTCGTCAGACTGACCATATTCAATAGAAAAGTGCTTCTTATGTTCTCTACCTTTGCAGGAGTCTCGCCAACGATTTGATAAAGCAGCTCATTCGTATGATCAGGTACTTGGCTATAGAGTCTATAGCTTTCTATGGTTCTTGAACGTACACTTGTACTTTATGTTTTTGATCTTAAGTGTGTGTAATGAGTTTTCTTATCTACTTGTAGTCACGCGAGAAGTTTGTGTCATTAAAGAAGAACACAAGAGGAGAAATCGTTGCAGAGCTGGAAGAGGTAGAACATTTATTTCTGTTATATTTTCCGTTTACTTTCTCCTCTTACTTTAATACTTTTGCTGTCTGGTTTGAATGTTAGGATCTGGAGAACTCAAAGTCAACGTTTGAGAAGAGCCGTTTCAACCTAGTATGCTACTCTACTAACAGAAGCCGTTACCATTTTACTTTCAACATTTCTACGTGTAACTAATTTTTTTTGCTTTGGTTGAAGAATTTCAGGTCAGTTCATTGATGACTATTGAAGCTAAAAAGAAGTATGAGTTTTTGGAATCTATAAGTGCTATTATGGATGCTCATCTGAGATATTTTAAACTTGTAATGTCTCTAACCTTGCATTTTTGAATCCTTACCATGTAATAGACCAACCAAATCTGACATCTGGGGTCTCTTTTTTTCAGGGATATGACTTGCTGGGTCAATTGGAACCATATATCCATCAGGTACACAACTTATAGTCAACTTGATGTCTCAATAGTTTAGATGGGCAGAACATATTGTGAGCTTCTATAGTTCTAAGAGAAAACTTTTAATTTGCAAATTGTGGTGTCTGTTATTATGACTTTGACTTATCTTTTCTCTAGTAAACATGTGATACTTGTGACTCTTACAGATATTAACATATGCGCAACAATCAAAAGAACAGTCGAAGATTGAACAAGATAGACTAGCAAGGCGGATTCAAGAATTCAGAACACAGTCTGAGCTAGACAGCCAACAACTTGCCGCTAATGCAGATGTCTCTGGTGTTAACGGAAACCGTGTTGTTGGAACTATCCCTTATAAAAATACCGAAACAAGTTTAACAGCTGACAAGGAAGTAAGTGTTTCCCAATTGCAATCATGCACCTTACAGAGACCTGTTTTCTGAAGGTATTCTTGTCTTACAAAGTTTATTTTTTGTACGGATGGTGCAGGTAATTAAACAAGGGTATTTATTGAAGAGATCATCAAGTTTGAGAACTGATTGGAAAAGGAAGTTTTTTGTCCTTGATAGTCATGGCTCCATGTACTATTACAGAAACAATGGCAATAAATCAATGGTACGTGTGTTCACAGACCTCTTTTTCCTGCCTCAAGTCCATATTGTCTTTACGTTTCTGAGCTGCACATTCTCAGGGATCTCAGCATCACTATAGTGGTTCATCTGACCATCATACTGGCGTCTTTGGTCGATTCCGTGCAAGCAGTAGATCAGCTTCTCTAACTGAGGGAAGCTTAGGCTATAAAACTATCGATCTCCGCACTTCTTTGATAAAATTAGATGCAGAAGACATGGATCTTCGGCTCTGTTTCAGAATCATTTCTCCTCAAAAAACTTACACACTTCAGGTAACTTACACAATCACTCATAGATTTAGTGCTTAGAATACTAACATAAACCACTCCCATGCCTTACCAGGCTGAGAACGGAGCAGATAGGATGGACTGGGTTAACAAAATCACAGCAGCTATAGGAACGCTTCTGAACTCTCATTTTCTCCAACAGGTTGACACAATAAGTCTCAGGCTTCTCTTTCATTTATAGGGAAGTTTCTTGCTAATACATATCGTTTATGCAGTCACCTGCTGAAGGTGTTGTTTCTCTGGATCAAAGTCAGCATAATGATGCAAGACGAAATATGGGGGATGAGGTCTCAACAATACTCAGAGGAATCCCAGGGAATAATGTATGTGCAGAGTGCAATGCTCCTGATCCTGACTGGGCATCATTAAATCTCGGAGTTTTGTTGTGTATTCAATGCTCTGGTGTTCACAGGAACCTCGGTGTTCATATATCCAAGGTATGAAGTCAATATAATTGTAGTTATTGCTTTTTGAGAGATTTTTCCTCTGATGTCATAGATTATGTACACCCACAAACTGCAGGTGAGGTCTCTCACATTAGATGTGAAAGTGTGGGAGCCAACAATTTTGGACTTATTTCGAAATTTGGGAAATTTGTACTGTAATTCACTGTGGGAAGGGCTACTTCACCTTGATGATGACTGGTATGATTCCTAAGGATATGTAGTTTGTTTTGTCTTATCAAACACTGCATGTAGCTGAATCTGATCAGGTAGAATGTTCTACTTTTTTTTGCAGTGAAAATGGAACAACAATGTCACATGCTTCAATTTCAAAACCATGTCCAGAAGATTCCTTTACTGTGAAGGAGAAATACATTCTAAGGAAGGTAATGTAATAGACTAATAGTGCATTGTTATATTGTATGATTTGTGAAAAGGTAAAACTAAACCTGATTGGTGATGATTAATGGTTATGCTAGTACCTTGAGAAAGCGTTAGTAATCAAAGATGAAAGCAAAGCTTCTTCTTCTGCTGCAAGTAGAATTTGGGAAGCTGTTCAAAGCAGAAACATAAGAGAAATCTATCGACTCATAGTAACTTCAGGGGATGTGAATATCATCAACACCAAGTTTGATGACATAACTGATACTGATGTGTATCATCATGCTGACGCATCAGAAGGAGTCAGGAAAAGACATGATCCAAATGTGTGCCAGAGAATCAAAGACTCGAACGAACCAGGAAACTGTCTGCAAGGCTGTTCATTGCTCCATGTGGCTTGTCATATTGGAGACAGTGTCTTGCTGGAGCTGTTGTTGCAGTTTAGTGCTGATTTGAACGTGAGAGATTACCACGGAAGGACTCCGTTACATCATTGCATAGCTTCAGGGAACCATAAATTTGCAAAGATTCTACTGCGAAGGTACAGTTTTAACGTTTTAGGACTACTCTCTTGCTTAGCTACTCTATAGCATTTTGATTGAATTAGTCTTTGGAGATGGAAATAAAACGGTTGTGTTCATAGTTTCTTGTATTGTTCTGTGTAAATGCAGAGGAGCACGTCCATCGATAGAGGACGATGGAGGACTAAGCGTGCTGGAAAGAGCAATGGAGATGGGAGCTATAACTGATGAAGAGCTCTTTCTTCTCCTAGCCAAGTGTGCTTAAACCAACACTGCACAGGTGGTTTATTAGAATTTTCGGTTAGGAATTGAAAGTTGTGGAATGTAATTGGAAAAAATAGACAAAAAAAAATAGATTTTAAAATTTTCATTTCTTCTCTATGAAAACTTAATTTTTGTCTGCAGTGAGTGACATTATTTATACATATATATTACCTGTATGTTTTGCAAGCTTTTTCATGAATACTTGCTGTTATAAATGGAACATATAAAATTGTGAGATTTTAAGAAACTAACTAACTATAGGAATACAGTTATAATGCAAACAATTCTTATAGGAATACAGTTTTCCGTGAAATTATAATTTTATTTACAAATAAATGATCATCATTTGTTTTTTTTAATTTAAAATTATGCTATTGAGTCTTGTGCTTCCAACATAATTTTGTTTTAAACCGGAACTTGGATTGAAATTTGGTCAAGACAAATTATTTCCGGTTTTAATCGGTTAATGAAAATTTTATAAAGCGAACCAAAATCGACCGGTGAACAAAGCAGCCACTCTTCATCAAAACCAAAACTGAAAAAAAAAACAGAGAAAAAAACTAAAACCCCTTCGGTCTTGTTTCGACGTTGATCCGACTCTTAGCCTCTCCGTCGCCGGTAAGTCGGTAACTCTCATCTTCTTCCTTTACGCCGTTGATCATATACTCATTTGAATTCTCTACGGGGCTAGAAGATATAAAAATCAAATTTGTTTTTAATCTGAAGGAATTTTCAGATTATGTTTATTAGAGTTGGTAGGTGTTGTTACACTAGAGCTCTATCTCTTGTTTTATCTTTCACAACGCACCAATCGTTGCTCTCAATTGAAAACTCACTTAAAAGAAACATTCTTTTTTTTTGTTTCTGTTCATTGAGCGTTACACTAGAGCCAGTCTCTAGTATTTGAGTCTCTGCGGGTAAGCGTCACGATAATCCTGAAAATCTCATTTCTTTTGGAACATGTTTTGCCTTTTTTGTATGGGAACAGTTGAAAATGGCCAAGTCTTGTAAGGGTCTTGCTGAAGAGCTTGTCAAGTGTCTCAGTGAATCCACATGTGTCAAGGTAATATATATTAAATATATGCCTGAAACACTTATGGAGTTACTGATTTTGATTAACTCTCTCTCTCTCTCTCTATTGTATGTCTTCACAACCTGTGTAAACTAATAAGCTTGATTCTGGACATTTTGGTGTAGGATGAGAAACGATCAATTAGAGACTGCGCTGGTGAGAAAAGCCCATGTATACAGAGTGAATGTGTTGGCCTACGAGAAACCTACTTCAATTGTAAAAGAGGACAGGTTTGTTTTGTTTTCTCCACTTAAAAAGAGTCTCATTTTGTGAACAAGCCAGAATAAGAGCACTTATAGATTAGAGTCTCTTGGACTTAATTGAACAATCGTTTATGTGTGTTTCTGTAGGTAGACATGAGAGCAAGGATTCGAGGAAACAAAGGCTACTAACTCAAGAGATACATATCAAGAAACTTAGCTCCTGCTTTGTCAATTTTTTGTTACAAACTTGGTGACTTGCCCATGTCAAATATCAAGTTAGGCTTGTTCCTATTCTCAGCTTGATTCCTTTCCTGTTTAAAAGTTGTATGACATGGGATCACCAGATGCAGTTAAACAAACGTCTTCATGTAGCTTAAAGAACGAGTAAGAACAGATTTTTTTGTAACCAATAGCATTAAAAATCCATGGGGATATCAATTTCTTTGTAACTGACTAAAAAAGAAATTTAAGGTCAATTACGAATAAAATCTTAATTTCGAGGGTTATTTTGTAAAGTTTAGGTTCTTATCGAAACGTAGCCCTATCAAACACTCTCTTTCTCTCGCTCATCTCCTCCGCCTGCAAAAAAGTAACACATCGTTAGGGTTTTCACGCCGGAGAAGCTTCGTCATCACCCTAGATTATCATTCAATGGCAACCAGTAAGTAAACTCGCATCTGCGTTTGACGATTCCGAACAATTTCAATTTTCTCGCTGAGTGATTTGGTTCTACATAGTGGCTAGGTCGTTTCTGCAGGCGATATCAAAGGACGAGGCGGTGGCTCCTCCGCTCAGAGTTGTTCAGATCGAAGGACTGGTAATACTACTCAATCTCTCCTTTCCGCGAATTTCCAGATCGCTGAGGATTTTTTTTTTTCAATGTGTATAGGCTGTGTTAAAGATCATCAAGCACTGCAAGGAGTTTGCACCAACGCTTGTCACAGGGCAGCTTCTTGGACTTGATGTTGGTAGTGTTCTTGAAGTCACCAATTGTTTTCCTTTTCCAGTAAGTTGATTGATGAGTTTGTGTGCACATTGTGATGAGAATGTTATATAGTTTGTGTCTCTGATTTTGATGTATGTTAAGGTGAGAGATGACGATGAGGAGATTGAAGCTGATGGTGCTAATTATCAGCTTGAGATGATGAGATGCTTGAGGGAGGTTAATGTTGACAATAACACTGTTGGCTGGTAAGGTTTGATTTGTGGAATCTTGCTGAATTGTTTTTTGTGTGGAATGTAATAAGATTTGTATGAATTTTGGTTCAGGTATCAGTCCACGGTGCTTGGATCTTATCAGACTGTAGAATTGATTGAGACCTTCATGAATTATCAGGTACTTTTGAGCATCCTTTTGTACCATGTCTTTATTGGCATCTGTTTTGGTCAATTACTTTAGAATTAGCCAATTAGAATTACTCGCTGAGATTTGTCTGCAAATCGAGTGCGAATCCCTTGTAAGATCAGGATTTGAGACTCAAGAAATGATTTCTTCTGCATTTACAGGAGAACATCAAGAGGTGTGTGTGCATCATATACGATCCCTCTAAAGCTGACCTAGGCGTCTTAGCTTTGAAGGCTTTGAAACTTTCTGATTCCTTTATGGAGTTGTACAGGGCAGGAAACTTTACAGGCGAGAAGTATGCATCCTGATCTATTAAAAACCTAGGTTTTATGAGTCACATGAGATTGTGGTAGTGTTTTAATCACCATTTTTTACAGGTTGAGAGAGAAAAATTTCTCCTGGATGGATATTTTTGAGGAAATACCCGTGAGTTCCTTGCTGCTTCTCTATGTTTCACGTCTTACTAGCTAATCTTATAATAACTATGTTGGAACTATTTCTTAGTCATACCTTACTTTGGAAAAAGGGTATGGTTTAACTGTCGATTACTTCTTTTGACAGATTAAGGTTTCAAACTCTGCACTTGTCAGTGCTTTTATGACCGAACTGGAGACTGATGCACCTGTCTCACAGGTACGACATTTGTCTTTGGATTGAGATTATCAATTTCTGTCAGTATTCCAAGTTTTGACCGTTGATTCTTCGCCATTTTCTCTTTTCTAGGGTGATTTTGATCGTCTGCACTCATCAACCACTCCTTTCCTTGAGAACAATATGGAGTTTTTGATTAAATGCATGGATGATTTATCTATGGAACAGCAAAAGGTGTCTTAATGTGCTATCATATTTATTCTTCACTGTTATTCAATCCTCACCCTCGGAACTATCTTAATGTAATATCTTTGTTTTAATCTCACAGTTCCAGTATTACTACCGGAACCTGTCTCGCCAGCAAGCGCAACAGCAAGCCTGGCTCCAGAAGAGAAGGTAGGTCACGTTGATGACCGTGTTCTGTTTCGAATCGTTTTGCGTACTCGTTTTTATACTGGATGGTGATACAGTCACTAATCACATGTGTTAGGTGCAAGAGTAGTGAATGACCTATATATAACATTTGTCTTGGGTTTTTGTCAATCTACCGAGTCACTAACTGAGATGTTTGGTTGATAGAACGGAGAACATGGCTCGTAAATCATCTGGAGAAGAGCCTTTGCCCGAGGAGGATCCTTCAAACCCAATATTTAAGCCGATCCCTGAACCATCGAGGCTAGAGAGCTTCCTCATCACAAACCAAGTCTCAAACTTCTGTGGCCAAATCAATGGGTATGTTCTCTTATTAACTCTTTACAACCATTTTAAGCTTCGTAAGAGACTGAGAATGAGTCGACCCATTGCAATGCAGAGTGGCTGGCCAGAACTTCAGCAGGCTCTACCTGACCAAGGCGTTGCACGATAATTGAGTACAAGAGACTACCCAAGTTTTTGTTTTTCTTTGAGCCGAGAAAGTGAAAGATTTGTTGGTAGAACGGATCATATATTTGTTTTGCTGGACTGGAAGTAATTTTTTTTGTGAAATTAAAAATACAGAGCATATGAAAACATCATTCAACTCGTATACATGGCTTAATAAGAATGATGTTGAAAGATTTACGTGGAATCGAACTTCTAATTGGTACATATTTTTCATAATATAAAATGACAAATGCTCGCAACACAGCAATAAACGTATTAAACGGCATCGTGTTCTTGTTGTGTGTGTGTAAAGGATAAATTTGTATTTATTTTGACAGTGTTCAGAATATTTAGCTAAACTTTATTGTGTGTGTAAATATACAGATGTTATGGGGACTCTGATGACCACCACCACCAAGACCACTAATAGAAGAAATTTTCATCTTTTGATGCTGGTTACAATCGAATAATGAAAACTTTATTTTAAGAGATATGCAAAGATCTTGAATCAAATCTTGATTGATATCGAGTATCTAGAGACGAATGGCTAGATGTCTCTAAAGCTAAATGTCACTGGTCTATACCATCTTTTTCTACTTATAGAAGTTAACAAACAGCTTAAAATAAAAGAATAGGGTTATAAAATGCGTAATAAGAACAACAAAACCAAAAGTGCTTCTGCAAAAGACAGAACCAAACAATAACCAACACTTACTCCTAAAAACTCCTCTCTCTCGGTTTCTTTCCATAAGGAGTTGGCAACTTGCAGCGCCACCCTCCTATCTTCTTTGCACATCGCTTCTTATAATCTTCACTCCTGCTGCTCGCAAGAGCATCTCGTGTTGTTTGTTTCCAAACCTAGTTGCACTCTTGTCGGTTGGATCTCATATTGTGGTACCATCCGTGCCAGATTAGGGCTCTTATTGAGGATATTTATAGTAGCTTCTTGAGTGTTCTATAAACTCAAAGGTGACTTGCTCATCTCATTCTCCTCCAGCTGTTTTTCTTTGCTTACTTAATCTCTCTTGGTTTTCACTTGCTTACTCAGAGACTCAGAGTTTTGAATTGGCTAAAGTCTATATCTTTGTGAGGCATCTTCGTAGGTCATAGCTCGAATCAGTTTCAAATGGATAATCACTTTGTGCCGCCGAGCACTAGCATCACGTCCCTTGTATATCCACCAGCTTCGGTGTCTGGATTCAAACCTGAAGCTGCTTTGGTCATGGATTGGTCTGTTCAGGAGCAGTATGTATTAGAGAACGGCCTTGCAAAGTAGGTATCTTCTTCTTCTTCATCGTTTTGTATTTGGATATTTCCTTCCATTTGCTCTATTTTTTTTTTTTAATCTGCAAAATGCAATGTTTATTGTAAAGGGTTTAGCTTTTTCGTACCATGATCAAATTTTCTATACATTTTGGAGTTGTTTTATGAGAAGTAGTGAGCACGTTATATCCTTCTCCATCATGGACTATTAAAAGTATGCTCTTTGGAAATATAAAGTATTGCTCTTTGTGCTTCCATGAAATGTTAAAACAATGCTTATTTGTTATCTGTGGACTTGGGACCATTAGCCATTTCATGTTACTCCTCTTAAGCAAGTCATTTCTTATAGTTGATTCTCTAGGACGACTGACTTGTAAGTATGTAAAGATTGCTGCAGCTCTTCCAGATAAAACTGTAAGGGATGTAGCACTGAGGTGTCGATGGATGAGTGTAAGTTTCTTAATGCTCTCACTGTTTTGATTATGTTTCCTTGAGCTGTGTCCTGTGTGCATACTTCATAGTATTCATGTGCTTTTGCTTATGATAAGTAAAATTTACCACTCTAAGAGTCTAGACTTTCACCAAGGATATTTTTTACTGCTATAGAAGTAACTACTTAGAAGTTTCTAGTATTCCTTTTTTTTTGCAAATGGGGTGTGCTTATCATGGAAGTAATGATCCGAGGGATATTTCTATCACTGTTTAAAAAAGCATATGCTGAATATGATGGAATCAGCACGATGATGCAACTTTGCATATGTGCTTTGCGGTAAAGATAAAGTCCTGTAAAAAAAGGCTATAGGTTTTGTTGATGAAAAGCTAGATTGTGTAAAAGATGAGCCAAAAAAAGAGAAATGACAAGTTTTGCTGACGCTATAGACCTGTCTCTTTATTAGCTTTGGAGTCCATGATTGTGAAGGGAATTGTTGGAAAAGGAAATAAGCTTAAAGTTTTTATTAAAAAAAAATGATTTCTGCAATTATTCTGAAAAAGATATTTGCTTTTATGAGTGATGGCAGGGATATCTATACTTTTTGGAGTCTAGGAGATGTCATATTGGCATGTTATCATTGATTAGAGATTATAACACCTCCTGTGACAGGAGTTGTTTCCTTAAATAATTATTTTGCACATCATACTGCTAAATGTTTGCATAATAAAGTGAAACAAAATGATTTGATGAAATATAAGGTTTTATTATCATTATATGACCATCTCCTTCATGTATCTGTCCTGTGAGTCTTCAACCATTCATGTCTCTGTTTATTAGTGCTTGTTTGCGTTTAAACTATATCTCTAAATTTATTATCTAAGAGGTGCATATCTATTCTCACAGAGGAAGCGGAGAAAAAGAGAAGAAAATAATGATGGGATGAACATTAGCAATAGAAAGGTATGCTTGTCCACCTAAACCTTTCCTGTGTGTCTAATAACTTTAACATCAGTATCTAAAGTTGTGGAATGGTTATAGGGTATAACAAATTAACAACAACCTTTATGACATTGGGATAAAGTCTATTATTTTTCTGTTTTTATGTGTTTGTGGTTTGCTTTTGTTTGAACTTGGTTCTTAAAAATCATACTTCTTTATGGTAAGGTGGTGGATACATCTCCAGAACTGAACATGCTAGCCAATGTGCCACAACAAAGTTCCTTATATGCCATGAACAATAACTACCACAGCACACACATGCCTTTCGAAGGTTTAGTGCTCTTCTCATGTGTTTTGTGGTCTTAAATAGAAAAAAAAAGAGCAGTATGATCAGTTAGGTACCTTTGTTGTCCTCTTCGTCTCAGGTTTAAGTGACGCTGTAATGGATCTTCTACAGCAGAATGCTCAAGCTTTTAGTCAAATTTCATACAACCTCTCTTCGTTCAAGGTAATTTAGTTATTTTTGCAATCTTTTGTGGCTAGTTGCTTCAGAAGATTGATAATGTTTGATCCGGTTGCCTTGTGTATACAGCTGCAGGATAACATCAGTCTCTTTTATCAGGCAAGGAATAACATCAGCGCCATTCTCACTGAGTATGTGTGGATCTATAGCAAAAATCAATTTCACAAATGAGACATGTCATTGGTCTTCATTTCCTTTGTAAGATCAAAGCTTCAGATGTTAAAATATTACTCTCTGCTTGCAGCATGAAGGAGATGCCTGGTATCATGAGTCGGATGCCGCCTCTACCTGTTTCAATCAACGATGATCTTGCAAGCTGTTTATTGCCGAGTACAACACAGGTATAACAAATCAAGAACCATTAATGTCCTTTAGTTTATCAATCTCAGCATTTCTCTTGAAAGATTCTCAGGTTTGATGTTAAGTGGATTGTGTTTCTTTGTCTCACAGCCAATATCATACACCATTCAACCAAACATCCACATGAAGCAAGAGCCGAGAAGTTGATTGAGGAAAGCTGGATTTTGACCGATGCTAAAGAAAATAGCACACGTACTTGGTAAGTGACAATGTTGCCATGATCGTCATGACATAGACACACAAGGGTTTATCAACTGCAGACACCACTCCAGCACTGGTAGAACAATTGTGCTCTCGGGGTATGTGACTGATAAGACTGAACTATAGGCCAAGGTAAAAACTCTTTGGCCTTCAATAGAACATAGGATGGTTCCTTGAAATTCATAACAGAGTTCCGGCATGGGTTGATGGAGCTCCAAAGCTTCTGTAGTGTAATCTTGTTGATACTTAAATTAGTATAATGAATAGTTAGTTCTTTTGACTCTGGTCTTGAGACACTGCTTTTGTGTAATACTAATTCTGGTTCAAAACTTGATGTCAGAAAACTTGTATATCATTCATACTCATCTTCCTTGCTTTGTTTGTTGCACTGAATATTAAAGAGAGAGTTCTTTAAAAAAGTTTTATATTCAAGTCCCTATTTTATATTGGATCGGCTCTGCTTTTAAATTATTTATAAAATCTGTTGATAAAAAAAACTATTTATAAAATCATAATCTTATTGGTAACACGTAACAACTTGTTTTATTTTGGTATCTGAACTCTTTTTTTAAGAAAGAAAATATTTAGAAGATAGTAGTCTCCTAAAAACAAGACAAACCTCCTATTTATTTACATTTAAATACACTAACCAAATAAAAAGAGAATAAACGCAAAATGCTCATCACCGACAATTTCAAAAACACAAAACTTCTTTTTAATATATAACTAACAACAATAATCATGGCTATTGATGAGAAACATCCCACATCGGAAATATAAGAATTAATCTACTACTATATAAAAGGTTAGGGCCAATCCACTAATTATTAATTAGTTTTAAGTTGGAAGCCCATAATAAATCCGAATTTAACATGGTATCAGAGCGATAAGATCCTTTGACCTAATTTACTACAACTACTACTACTATACCGATGTTAGGCCCTCCGTGGATGTTATTCCCACATTGTCCACGCTTCAGACCGAGATGTCTGAGCGTGAGGGAGGGTATTGATGAGAAACATCCCACATCGGAAATATAAGAACTAATTTACTACTATATAAAGGATTATAGTCAATCCACTAATTACCAATTGGTTTTAAGTTGGAAGCCCATAATAAACCCGAATTTAACAATGGCATAAGAAACTTCTTATATTGATTTCTTCTCAGCTAAACTGAACATACTTTAAATAAAAATAAATAAATGGCGGGCCACGACACTTATCAGCTACATGTTGTGGCTGTCGTGGTATCCGCCACCGCATTAACCTTCTTCGGTCAAGTTGCGGAATAAAAAAGTAGGATCATGTGCACTTGCTCCCTGAGCACTCCCTTAGAGCCGGCACTGGGCATCACGTACCATGAACTTGTGCTCCCACAGACCCACACCGCATATCCATCTCTATGCCAACCTCTAGTGAAACGTATCAGGAATCCAAGAAGAGCCACACACCGAACCATCCAGGCCTTGGAGGCTAAGACCAAACTGGCTCTAGCTGATGCCGCTAGGTTCAAGAACGGTAACCAAGCGATCACTACGTGTTACGCGATGCGGTTTATAATCTAGCGAACGCGAGGAAGAGTATAAGGAAACGTGATGTGATGGCGTTGAACATGTTTTTAACCGCGGCTGTGTCTGATTATGGTGCGTGTGTCGAAGGGTTTATTGATTCGAACCAAGTTAATACGGTTCAGAATGTTGATTTGAGGAAAATTAGTAGTAATTGCTTGTCGTTGTCTACGTTGATTTAGATGATTGATTACAATTAACGTTTATTCAGTTTTTTTTTCTCAAATCAATTGAATAGCATGTTTATGGTTTGGTTATTTGAACTGGAAATTTTTTGGACCATATAGACACATCATTGGGGTACATACATTTCTCAAAAGATAGAACTATTAATTGAAAATCGGTTTATATACCTAAATAGATAAAACATCTTTTAAACAATATATGGTCACTGCAAAAGCATAGTGTGAGGTATAAAGTTTTCATCATAAGTCCAAGAAACGTAAGACACTATCAGCATCAGAACCATGTTTAATTCAAGATTTCAAGTAGGGTTTATGATCTGGAAAAGTTCAAAAATATTCAGAAAAACAATGTTACAACACATCATGATACTTTCTTTCAGAGTCACTAAACTTGTCCCAATCATAGGTAGTTTCTTAATTTCATCATTCTTTTATGGTTTTAAGCCAATTCATCCAAAAGTAACATATTGTTGGGTTGTTGTTGCAAAAGATCATACACTATACCATTATATAAAATTATCCTTTTTGCTATTTAACACATAATATATATTTTCACAATGTGTAAAGCTCTTTGCAGTAACACCACACAAAAAATGCCATATAAGGCACATGACATCACATGATTGAACAAGTTGGTCTTGGCTTGGACACTATAAGGATAAAGAAAAAAAAATCTTATGTAATTCGTGGTTTATGAATGGAAGAAAGAAAGAAAAAAACATTTCGACCAACGAAAAAAATACAAGAGAAAAAGCCTTAAAATATCAAAACAAAAAGACAAAAACAAAAATTAAAATTAAAAAAATCAGTTGTGTAATAATAGTAGTGATGAAAAATATCTGGCACGAGAAGAGTCCCACGAGACTGAACTCTCTTTCTTCCCACCGTGCCGTTCGTCCTACGCGCTCGAATCACGAAGCGCCACGTGGTATAATCGCGGGGAGATAAAGTGCCTTCGTCTTACTTCGATTACACGTGAGTGTGTGAAGCAAAGAGCGAACGAAACTCACTTCCACTTTCAAAAAGATCTTTTCTTTTTTGTGATTCAGATTTCAAAGTTTCGGTTTTCTCTATCAGGTAATCTTGTTTTTGAATTTCACATTTAATTTCGTTTGATTCTGCTTGTTTACTGGTTCTTTCGTGTTGATTGAAGTTTGCTATTGCGATTGCTTTGTACAAAATATTCTCTTTGTGACACTTTGTTTAGAAAGACGATTCTTTTCTTCTATGTGTTAAACTGCACTTGTTCTCATTAGCTCATCAAGTAACTGTTACTGTATTGTCAGTCAAAAAGAAACGACAAAAGTGTTTTTCTTCGGCTTGTCTGATTCTTTCTTTTGTTAGAATAACTTGTTTGTTTATTTCATCTAATGTACGCAAAGCTTGAGTGTTTCTTTTTTTTTGTTATTATATCGTTTTATATAATCAATCAATTTCATACTTTATCAGATCAAAGTGTGACGAGAAAGCATGAGTAATTCCCTTGTGCATAACTTACTTAACCGGGCTTTGATTCGTCCTCCACACCATACCAAGCTCTACTCTTCTTCCCTTCCTGTTGTGGGAAAGATTGGCAGATCTAATCTGAGTACAGAGTTATACGGGAAAGGTCTTCAAAAGCCAGGAAGGAGGCTTCTCACTGGATCAGGAAGGCCTGTCTCGCTTGTTACACGAGCTGTGCTTGCCATGGATCCTGCTTCTCAGGTACATTTCTTCTTAAGTCTTAATGAGTATTCACATTGTTTAAAACGTGATACTTGGTTGCAACTAGTCAGTTTTTAGTATGTTCAAACACTTGTCAT
>JABAYD010059683.1:648-11799 GCA_014822095.1 Diplotaxis tenuifolia
CTTGAGTTTGATTGAAAGATTGCTTTTAAAGAACTTGTATGTGTTTTTAAAATGATCAATCTAGTCGTATTTCTTGAAAAGAACTATCCTTGTATTACTGTGTGTTCTATTTTCTGTAGCTCGCATTATCTTACACTAACAGTCAGTTATAACTAACTTCACCAAAAGAGCTTCTGAACTGAAAATTATTTGATTAATGATTGATGACACGTGTACGTACTGATAATTTCTCTGTGTTTTCTTGATGTATTTGAATAGAATCTGATGTTTTTTCTTGATAATTTTCCTTCTTAGTGCCGCTGAAAATGGATTGAATAGAAGAAAATTGCATAATAGGAAGCAATCGCGAAAGGGCTTGAAAGCTTTCTACTGGGAGACTATTGGCAATATTCCAGTGCATGCATTGTGTTTTAAGGAGATCTTTCATTTGGAGATGAGAAAGAATGAGAAGAAGAAGATATGGGGTGCGTACGACAAAGAGAATAACAACATGCATCTGGTATTCTGTTGCAAGTGTCGACTCTTGCAAACTTTATATTCATTTTTTTTATGTTTCTGAAGTTTTAATAAGACATTAAGAAAAGTAAAATAATCTCAGTTGACATCATAATCACCGTGATCAAATATGATTATAGGTAAGCTCGACATAAGCCATGTCAGGTTCACACCATTTGTTTAATGTATATTTTTTGACAAAATTCATATTGCTGTCTCAATTTACCAATACTTGGCAACTTTCTTTCCGTTTATCTAATTGGGTCCGTGGAGCGTCTCCTACTTTTTTTTTTAATCTGATATGAGTATATAAAGTAACTCTACAAGGTAATTCATCTGAATCTGATGAAAATGGTCGTGATAGCAAAAGGCGTGGTAACAATAAGGCTATGGCGAAAAAACACAAGAGTGACAGTGAAAATGGTACTTGCAGCTCTAACTCTGATAGTGATTATGTAGAGGAGAGAAGAAGGTACAAATAAACACAGTAGAAGCAAAAAAAAAAGTGTGAATCTGAAGCTGAGAATGACGACAACAATACTTTAGAAAATCATGTCTTTGAACCAGGTTTAAGTTGGGTGGAGAAGACGGGGAGCAACTTTGCTTAATATTGATACGAAAGCAAACATTTGTTGTATCAAATATAATCCGGGACCAAGCAAGTTTATTGTGGCATATACTTCATGAATTTATCTCACATTGATTCCTTACTCATGTTTGAGCTACCGATCATAAACAATATAAGTAAATTTTGAGTTTACCATCCCGCTCGCCCCGCCATTCGGCATTCCTAGTTTATTATAAAATTCACGCTTTTTCATCTCTGTTAAAATGAACTTATACGTTTTAGTTGTAGCTTTTAATATTATTTCTTGAATAAACTTAAGAAAAAATATCAAAGTGAATCAAGAACTAAAAAGATTGTTCAACACAAAACGTACTTTAAAACACAAATTGAAAGTAAGTTCAGACATAACATAAAAGTCAGTTAGTGCTTAATCTCAAAGCAAACTTAAACATAAACATAAGGTGATAGTTATCTTAAACACGTAGGTATGCTAGTGATTGTTCTTGAGACGATCCTTGTAATGGTACTTGCTCCAAAAAAATAGTTATCATTATTTATATCTAAATTCACATTAAATTTTTGGGAAAAATCATATAAAACTTTCAAAACGACACTCTTTATCATTTTAAACTTGAACTTATTTAACTATTATATTAAACTTTTAACTTGGTCTTTGTGTCATAAAACATTTTCAATTTGGCTTATATGTTCATCAAGTCAATGATAGGTAATGTGTGAGTTTTTTTATTTAATTAATAAATATAGTTAACAATAAATAACAATAAAATATAAATTAAAATTAAACAAATTACAGAAAAATAAAACAATGAATTTAATAAAAATAAAATATTTTTTTAAAAAAAATTAATAAGTTTTTTAAATGCAATTATGCAAAATAAAAGATTTTTAAAATACAGGAAAAAATCCAAAAAATAATTTTAAAAATAAAAAAAATTATTAAGAATTTAAATTTTTTTTTAATTTTAATTTTAATTTTAAATAAAATTTTATGAAAATATGAATTCGTTTTTTAAATTAAATAAACCTACAACACGTAAAATAAAACAGTTTGGATATACCACCATTAAAAGTAACACTTTCGTCATATTACCATTAATAATAACATTTTTAAGTTTTAAAAATTTTAATGTTGATAATTTCTGACATACGGATAACAATAGTTTTTGACACTATTTTCATGATGAATTTAAGTAAAAATGTTATTCCTAATGATAATACGACGAAGAGTGTTCATGTTAATGGTGGTAATATTTAAAATTATATAGTTTTTTGTGAGAATATTGAATATTTTTTATTTCAGTTTTTTTTAGAAAACTTGCATTGTAAAAAAACAATAAAAATTTAAATAAAAATTTTCTTTTAATTAAATTCAATTTTAGAGTTTTTCTGTAATTTTCTAATTTTTATTTATGTTATCGTTATTTATTGTTAATTGCATTTGTTAACTAAAAGAAAAGAACCACATGCCACCTAATATTATAGGTTATCATGTCACAATTTTGACATGATGAATAAATAAACCAAGTTGAAAGTTGTTTTATGATACACACGCAAATTGAAAATTTAATATATTAGTTAAATAAGTTCAAAATTTAAAGTGTTAGTTAGAGCCCCTTTGAAAGTTTTTCATGTGATTTTCATTTAACTTTTTGTTTTAAATTACATTTTATGTTGAATATTTTTTTAGTTTTTGGTTCATTTTTTGTAAATATTTCTTCTCAAGCTTAATTAAAACATATATGCTTCAGCAAATGATTTTAAGCCATATGGAAAACTATAATTTTTAATTAAACCATCTTAGTTAAGTTATTTTAATCTATAATTTTTTTAATTAGAACAAATAAGATCTCATATTTGGGATGAATAAGCCATTTTGGTTCCATAAAAAATCAACAGTTAAACAATAGTAATAAAATTAAAAGATTGATTTTCGTCAGGACTGAAATAACTTAGTCAGTGAAAGTATGAGAAATATTATGTGTTTGATTGAAATCAAAGATTAAAATGGGTTTTTGCGAGTTAAAAATTTGTTGGCCTAAATTTGAAAGCTGGTGGTTATTTTATCAATTTTCACTACAGAACTACGAGTGGTGAAGTGGCACATTATTTTATCAATTTTCAGTATAATCAGTGAGCAGATTATTTTCAATTTTTTTTAATATATCTGTTCTTTTCGTTTTTTTCTATCTTTTATATTTAAGTATTTGTTCTCGATTGGCTTTAGTTTAATCAAATAGTTATATAGTTCAATGATTTTGTTGTGAGATAGATATATTTTTTCAATGAAAATAAAATTTGGAACATACAAATAGAAGATTAAAGATGTATATATATATCTCTTATTGATGATCGCAAAACATGCATAATTAGATATCCACCTAAACATATTTTACATTGATATATAGTAAACTCCTCATATGCGCCCCTATATTACATACATATATCAACCTCAAGAAACGTAAAATAAACACCCATTATACAAATATAAATGTAGTGGTTGATGATCTCATAAGCCAAGACGTAGCTCCAAATCGATTTCATCTCCTTCAACGACGACGTTTTCTCTCCTTGTGACCATCGATCCAACTCGTAAGCTCAAGTTCGTGGTCGTCCTCAAGACGACGGAATCTACTTGCTCATAGCCTCCAAGATCGGAAGATGCCACGTGGAGACATCTTCGAGCACCGGAGAGTGTTAAGTCAGCGTCGTTTTGCAGCTTGACCGCCTTGTTGAGACGGTCACGTCGATGGATGTTCATGTGACCACCTAAAGCTTGTGCGTTCGTGAAACCTCTTTTGCAGAAAGTGCACTCGTACATTCGTCTCGTCACGGTGGAGACCGACGAAGAAGAACGATGGTGAAGAACGGCTCCGGTTTCTGATGAAGTGGACGACGATGATCTTTCACACTCCATACTTTGTATATGTTGCTTAAATAATCGAGAGATATTTCTGAAGAAAATGTTGAAACCCTAAAGATAGGATCCTGAGAGATGTTTAAGATGGAAGGGTATATCTTCAAATGTTAAGAGCATAGAAATATGTTTGTAATATATAGAGTTAATTATACTTTTGATCTTGTGTTTATATGTTTGTTAGACACGATTTGGCTTTTCCTATCATGGGTATATTAATAGATCGTGTACATATATATGTATGTATGTATGTATGTATCTATCGAGTATCGACAGTGTCAATGCTATCACCGTATATGGTGGATTTTGTTTTGTTCTCATGTAATACTTCTATAGTATAACGAAATTATTAACTTGCCAATGATAGCAAGTTCTCATTTAATACTTCTATAATATAAATTTATATCATCAATTTAAAAAGGTAATTCTCCAAAAATTTAGATTTCTTATAAACAACTCGTTGGTATGCAGATCGGAGCTAGGAGTTTACCGCTCAACCCTTCTTTGGAGAATTCGATGGACCATGCATCTCTAACCCACATACCCCGGTTAGAAGTCAAAACATTAGATAAAAACATCCCAAAAGCAGTTGGTCTAATGGAAATTAAGATTTTACACCGTAACAATGTTTATTAAATTATGGTACTCCCACTGATTCTCTTGTAAATCAATAATAATAATTAACAAAAAGGTTTGTTTTAGACTTAAATTTAGTTTCCCGTTCCAGCAATACGCATTTAGAACAAAACTCTCAAATTTTAATTAATACTTTTATAAGCAAACCAATTTACTTCCGTCTCTACTAGTTTTGTTTACAATACTTGTATAAACAGATTCACGAACATGAAAGTATGGAAAGAGACACAATGAAAGATTTGATTAGAAATCACTTGAAAACTAAATAAGTCAATCGTCAGGGTAATACAATTAACTGAACGCCAAATCAATCTCAACTAAACTCTTCAATTAGTCCATAAGATTACAAAAATGATGACAATTAAAAAGCAAGGGAGTGGTTTAAAATCAATCTTGTTTGTTCTATTTCTAAACATTCCTTTTGTGTTTGTCTTGTAATAGTCCAACCTTTTATTGCAGTTTGATACTTACATGACCAAGTATGAATTTAAAACTTACAAGGTCTCGACTGACTGCGTTTTTTTAACTACATCAAAAATCACTACGATTGATTTATGGAGAAAAACAATCGAAGAAAACGCGTTCTTATATTCTAAAATATATCAACGACACGAATATACTACAGGAATATAGAATTCGAGACTATATTTTAGTAAATTTAGTTATAAAAATCATCTTTCTTCTTTTTTTTTTTTGTTAACGCATTCTCGACAGCAAGGCCAAAAACACGGGGTCATTTGATAGCAACTCGAGTACTGTCATTCGATTAATTATTGCCATGTCACTGATTGATTACGTTGCTTGTACACCTAATCCGGTTTATTTGGGTCTGGTCTGCTTATTCTTTAGTTAGTAAAAATGTTATTTTCCAGTGTTAGCAAAAGCACCAGTGGTCTAGTGGTAGAATAGTACCCTGCCACGGTACAGACCCGGGTTCGGTTCCCGGCTGGTGCACATTCTTTTGTTCTTTGGGACCATTCTTAATTTTATGTTAAATACCTGCTTTCAGCAACAACCTTCTGAGAAAGTTTTGTTTCCACCTTCAGATGATGGATTTGCTCGTTGATAATTTTGGCCGGCTAGATTTTGTTTTTTTGTTCCTTAGACAGGCAGGGCTTCAGAAAAGTAGACCAGATACTGGTTCCATTACTTGCTTCAGGTTATGAGTAAACTAATTCGGTAAAATTTGAGCACAGGCTAACTATTTCAAGTTAGTTAGATTTAAGGAGTCTAACTACAACCAGAACACGTTCCAAGTACCTCAATCTAGTAGTGCAGACCAATACACAACCTAAAGATAATCAGACTCAAAGAAAGAGTGAATAGAGATTGAAAGAGAATTGAAATATCAAAATGACTATGAACCGTTGCAATTTCTGCCGCTATTTACAAAAACAGTTTAAAATGATATAAAAAACATAACTCATTACTAAAGTAAAAATAAGTCTTTCTCTCTTTTCTCATCGGAACAACATTTTAAGCTCCTCAAGTCTGGCCGACCGGACTTCTTCGTCAGTCAAAGCTCCGGCAATCATCCGCTGCTTCCTCGCCTGAACTTGTTGCATCCTTTCCTCCACTGTATTCTGCACACAATCATCCAAAGACAGAACCATATTAGTTAAGAGATGGATCACTTACAAAAAAACTAGAGAATGCAGTTAATAGTGGTACCTTGACAATGAATCTTCTGACGCATACAGTTCTTTTCTGCCCTATGCGATGAATTCTCATGATTGCTTGCTCTTCCACCGCCGGATTCCACCATGGATCCTATGTGTTTCAAGAAAACAAATAAGATATCATCATTTCTTTATAATCAAGAAAGAATTTAACAGCAGAACTTGAAGAGACATGTTACCATTAAGAAAACGTTTGAAGCTGCGGTTAAATTCAGACCAACTCCTCCAGCTTTTAGAGACATTAGCAGAACCTGTACAAGCATTAAGATCTGTAAGCTCTCTGTTCCATTCAAAAAGCTTTAAGAAAAGATCTATCTACTTACTGTTTTCTGTTTTGTTTCATTGAACTCCTTTAAGACCTTTTCTCTCGCCTTCTGAGCTAGCTTTCCATCGAATCGAAAAAACTCGATTCCTCTTCTTCTCAATGGAATCTCCAAAAGATCCAAAAACGAAGTCCACTGGCTAAACACAATGCTCTTCTCTCCCGTACCAGACATCCGAATCTTCTCCAAGCATTTGATCAGCTCTGAGACCTTTGAAGACTCCTTCCAGTTCTTTACAACATCAACGCGGAATATACTCTCCGTTGGGCATGAGATGAGCTCAGTTTTCTTCAGCACTGTCCTGCAGATTGGGCATAGACCACAAGACGTAGAGCGCCAGCTAGAGAGGAGACATTCACGGCACATTCTGTGAGCACAAGGTGTGAGAATGGGATCATCTGCAGACTCCAGACATATGGGACACTCTTTGCTGTTGCCATCGCGTATGTCTTGGATAACTTCTTCGACGTATGCTCGAGAGGGAGCTTTCTGAGAAACTGTTTCAGGGTTGGTGTCAAGAAATCTCCTTGCGAGGCTGTCTAAGTCAGCGTATTGTTGTGAATCTGCTCGGCTGCAATTTTTCAGAGTGTGTTAGAATCCACTTCCAAGGGATAACAAATAAGTTTACTACTACAAATGTACCTCATAACTAGGAAAGGGTGGTTGCAACATTGGCGTAGACGGAGGAGGAGCTCGAGGATGTTTGCATAGTTGTGAAGAACTCTTCCTTGTGCCACAAACTGGTCAAATTGGACCTGTTTTTAAAGCAAAGAAAGAAGGTTATGCATTTACCAAGGCATAATCAATCCTTGATAACAGGTTATGATTAAGCTTTTATTGTGCTTGAAGCCTGGAGGTATAAGACTTACTTTAGATCTCTTGAAAAGGGCAGTATAGAAGTCACGTTCTGCTTCAGATTGTTCACATTCAATGACTTGGACATCGGTTGGAGGAAGTTCAAGGATTAGACTGAAATTTTACAGATAAAGTTAGATGAACGTTACGGGACAAGGGAAAAAAATGATTGTAGCAGTAAAAATCATCTACCTTCCTTCTTTGTCCCTCGTCTCCTTTGTTCTTCTCAGCATTAGTGGCCTCAGAATCGCCTTGATCAGCTTTAGTCCTCGTGGATCACCATTTTCATAAGGCTTCTGAATCAACTTATTCCACCTGTGTATATAACATACCCACATACATTATAAAGTTATATAGCAAAAGATAGTAAAAGATTTCAGATGATAACTCATCATACCAAGCCCAGTTGCACCATGGTTCAACATGAAGGAAGCATAGAAGACTGTAAAGATCTTCAAGCTTGTTCTGTATAGAAGAGGTATAGATAGAGCCAGTAAGTACCGAAAGAGTATAAGTTCGGATTATTTATTCACAAGTTGCTTTTAGTATCTTACTTGTAAGGGAGTCCCTGTCAGACACCACCTGCAGTGTGAAGACAGCTCAAATGTAGCTTTAGCAGCTTGTGTTTTCCATGATTTGATCGTGTGAGCTTCATCAAGAACAATCCTGTACCAATCAATTCTGTGGAAAATACTGCTGGCCGTATCCTGCTTGTAAGCTGAAGTTAAGACACCATAAGTTGTCAAGACCACATCATGACTCGCTATAGCTTTGGCGTCCTGTGTCCTATCCCCACCATAGTATACTAACACAGACACTGTGTCAGGTGTCGAATGAGTCTCAAGCTCGTCCTGAAATAAAGTGAAAAAACCTATGAGACTTTACTGAAAAGCTATTAAAACACATTAAGAAGAAACAGCTAATTCAAGGCAAAATCACCTTCCATTGGCTTAACAATGCCATGGGGCAAACAATAAGAGTGCCTCCTTTTGCCTTCACACACGTTAGTGCTTTATGACTCTCCTTCTTCTTAGGTTTATCTCCATTAACATCTGCCGCCAAGTCATCTTCAATTTCTGGGTTACCTCGGCCTGGCCGTGCAAGTATTAGTGCTATTGTCATCACAGTTTTTCCAAGTCCCATGGCATCTGCCAATATCTGCAAATAAAAAAGTTGCAACTTAAATCAAAACTACAAGCAGATAATACACAGCGAAGATTAAGTGTGTTCAAAGCCTAAGTTCAAAAAAAAAAAGATTTAAGTGTGTTCAAGAAACGTACTCCGCCTCTTGCCATCTGTGTAGCTGTTGGAAACTGAATAGTTGCTTCGCCGCTGAAGATGTTCACATAAATTGAAGGTGCCCTCCTGAATATAATCATATACAAATCAACGTTAATATAGATGATGTAACTTGAACTATTCACAGTTCCCTGTAAGCATTTGAGATAGTACATACTCGTCACAGATTCGATAAGCCTCCCAGCAAGGATGTAGAGTTTCAGCTGCTTTATCAACATCAATTCCTTTTTCAGATTCTGACATCCAGTAGAGTGCTTGCTTTTGGTATGGTCTCAGGTTACACGTGAGTGTGCTTGGAGCTTCCATTTCCTAAAAGATTGACAAGAGAACATATAACTAAAATTAGTTTTGAGTTTTGTAGGACAATAAAAGAGTCTTATAAATATTTCACAACCTCTAGGTTATATGAATCTGCAGCGCCAACGACCCGATTCATATATGACTCAGGAGCATCCTCTTCGTCTTTGTTCTGCTCTAGACACAGTGGAGCACCTTTTTTTCTTTTCGCTATGGCCAACAATGCTGCTCTTTCGTCTGAGTCATTCTGACCAATGAAAGCAAAACGTACTTAGTTTCTACCAAATGAACAAAGAACTTAAAACTGATACGGATAAGTACGTCATATGAATGTCATGGAGAAACTGAAGAGGAACACATACCTCCAAGTTCAGGGAGCGCTTGCGAGAGTCAAGTTCCTGAGGAGTAAACTCAGCCTGATTGAAGATATACAAAATGAGCAACAGAGTAGAAAACTGATTCTAAGACAAAAGGAACATGAAAGTGTGGTACGTGCCTTTTGGTAAGGTTTGATAGTCAAGTGTCTGAAAAGCTGCAGAAGAGGATGAAGAGTGGACTCAATGTTAGGTGAAGAACCGATCCGCCAAGTGGATTTGCTAACATCAGTGAATATGGAGCTGTGAATGTAAAAGCTGCCATCCAAAAGCCATAATAAGTTTCCAACAAAACAAGTACTATCAAACAAACAACAAAAAGAGACAAAAAAAAATCATTACCTGACATAAAGCATAATATCTTGCATCATTTGAAGAAAAGGTGGCGCTGCTACACATCTGCCTAACATTTTAACTTTACCAGACCTCAAAAGACTCACAGCCCAATTCGACCATTCCATTGGAAGCCTTCCAATCTAACAACATACAAACCAAATCATTAAGCTTTCACTGCAATTATAACCAAATAAAGAAGTTCAAATATATGTTAGCAGTAAATGGCTTACCTCTCCACATCTTTTGGTAGAGAAACGAACAATGTTGGGAACTTTCAAGTTGACAGTAGAGGGAAATGCGAAATTCACAACTTCGTTATCTTCCAATCTCCTTCCTTTACTAGTGGAAGTAGCCGTGACAAGCGACCTCCCAACCAAGTACCAATCTTTCTCCACCGGGAAATCTCCATCTTCCACTTTCACCTTTCTTGCATCAACAACCACCTTCTTCACATACACAGGTTTCTCTTCTTTCACTTGCAAACTCAAACTCAAACCACCAACTTTTGTTTCCTCAACCAGTTCCATCTTCACATGAGTACCACTCCTCTCTTCCTTAACCAGAAAATCTGATTCCAAATCAATAACTTCAGGTGTATCCAAACTCTCAGGTTTAGCTCTGATAACTTGAAGTGGCTTCGGAGCCAAGATGATACCACTTGGTATATATTGTTCTGTCTCCATATTCTCAGGTTCTTCCTTGACATCAACAGTAACACAATCATTGAAAGCAGCCACGGGCTTTTCTATAATATTATCAATCACCATATCTTGTCCTAGATCAGAAACTTGACTCTCAAAATCCAAATCAGGTTCGTTCTTAACACGCAACTCTAAACTAACCGCTCTAGCCGGTTCAGATTCCACATCATCGTTACTCATATCATCACTAAGAGTAACAGAACCGTCACCGGTTACCTCGTCTTTAACCGGCATGGCGTCGGAAAGATCCGAATTGGATCCATTTGAACCGATTATACCATCATCTGCCGGTTGAGGAGAGATTCGGACTCCAGTGGATGTCCTGAAGACCATATAGGACTCGTCGGGAGTATCTGCAGCGATCTTAGAGTCGTGTGAACTCGAAACAGCTGCTTCGTGTTCGGTTCTCCGCATCTCCGCGTCGTTAATCGGAAGAATCATTTGAGATAATTACGAAATCGAGAGAAGAGATGAGGAAACGAGAAAGGGTAGTGGAGAGAGTGGAGGAGGCTTTAGGGTTTGTTTAAATAAGGTCTCTTCGTGTTCCATTTTTGGCGCGAATTGAAGCGGAGGAGTTTGGTAATAAAAGACTTCGCGGGGTGTTTTTGGAGCCAAATTTACTGTGAAATCTCGCTGTTAATTTTAGAGATTAA
>JABAYD010059714.1:0-13140 GCA_014822095.1 Diplotaxis tenuifolia
AATAAGAAAGATATGTTGGATAATCTCATTGATGTTAAAGATGAAAATGGGAAAACTTTGGATGATGAAGAGATTATAGATGTTCTTCTGATGTATCTTAATGCTGGTCATGAATCCTCTGGCCATACCATTATGTGGGCTACTATTTTTCTTCAGGAACACCCTGAGTTTCTACAGAGAGCAAAGGTAACTTGAGAGATTTTTTTTTTTTTTTTCATTTTCTATGTTTTTTTTTCTGGATTGTGTCATGGTAATTCGTATTTTTCGTATAGGCCGAACAAGAGATGATCCTGGAAAATAGGCCTAAGGGACAAAAGGGTCTTACTCTCAAAGAGACTCGACAAATGGAGTTTTTGTCGCAGGTATGACTTTGGTGTCTCATATTGAGTCGTATGCAACAGAGATTTCATTGGTGGAATCTTGTTGTACTGATAGTAAGAGGTGTGTTTCTTCACCAGGTTGTTGATGAGACACTTCGAGTCATAACATTCTCACTCACCGCATTTCGGGAGGCAAAGACTGATTTTAAATTCAATGCATTGTTTTGAATTAATCTTGCAGGCTACTTGATCCCACAAGGATGGAAGGTTTTGACATGGTTTAGGGATGTCCACATGGACCCTGAAGTCTACCCTGATCCAAGAAAATTTGATCCTTCTAGATGGGATGTAAGTTTAGTTTTCTCATCTAGTGTTGTCGTTCGATCCAAAGCAAGGAAAAACAAACTAACGTTGTATGGTGTTGCGTTTTTTTCAGAAGGGGTTTATACCAAAAGCTGGTGCGTTCCTTCCTTTTGGTGCTGGAAGCCATTTATGCCCAGGAAATGATCTCGCTAAGCTTGAGATTTCGATTTTCCTTCATCATTTCCTCCTCAAATATCAGTAAGTCTTGCAAAGTTTTGAATCTTAAAAAATAAATGTAATTTCTTTATGTGTAATGTTGAAAATATTCATGGAAATTCATATTGTGCAGGGTGAAAAGAAGCAATACCAAGTGTCCAGTGATGTACTTACCTCACACAAGACCAACTGATAATTGCTTGGCAAGAATCAGTTATCAATAACACATGATTCTCATCTTCTCCGTTAAAAGCTCTAATAAAATGCTGTTAGCTAGCCTGTTAGTAAGTTCAGCTCATCAGTTGATTCTTTGTCTTTCTTCCGTTTGAAACTACATAACACAATGTACTCTGTTCCATGAAACAGAGCTCTCTTATTTTAATACAAACTCATGTTTTTTTTTTTTTTTTTAATTTTGAACAACACAAACTTTCTGAAGGTGCTTGCTTTAAGATATGGCCATTTTGAAAGCAAATTACTTGTTGATAAAAAATATTAAATAAAAATAAATAATTTTGTAAGGAGAAAAAGCCCAAACACACAACACAGACTGACAATACAGTCCACTATCTCTACATCCTTACAAAGACAGAGAGACAAAATAAACAGCTTGTAGTCCTTTGGACATGGACCATTTCTTAATATTATCACGACTTTGGTTTTTTATGTTTTTTTCTTTTTAATTTTTCCCCTTAAAGAGAAAAGCTTTACAGATCAGAGGAGAAGGATCCAATGTCGAAATTGATCAATCTCCGCTCTCTGTTCATTTGATTCATTTTCTCTCTCTCGGTTCTAACTTTACTCAACAAAATGGCGACGAGAGGAAGCAGATCGGAGAAAGTCAAGCGAATCTTCCAACAATTCGACGGAAACCGAGACGGCGGGCTTAACCGGGAAGAGATGGCGGCTCTCGTCGTAGCCGTGAACCCTAGAGTCAAATTCAGCGACGAACAGATCAACGCAATCCTCGACGAAGTCTTCCGAACCTACGCCGAGTTCATCGATCCCACCAAGGGTCTAACCTACGACGGTCTCCTCCGTACCTACGACGACGGCGCCGGAGATGTCGACAGAGACTTCGACGCGTTGGGTCTCGAGCTTAACCCCGACGAGGTCACCAAAGGCTCCGAGGCTTCGTCTTCTTCTATTACCGATGAGAGAGCTGTCGAGGCGCAGAAGAAACAGAGGACTGCTGCTTGGGCGGTTTCTCCGAACCACGGCATCGTTTTCGATGACACGTGGAAGTTAGTTGACGATTTGGAGATTCTCGTCAAGAGATTGAAGTCTAAACAGGAGAAAGTGAACAATAATAACAACAACAATGTTGATGCGTTTTCTGATGCGGGATGGTCTAGAGAGTTAGGTCCATCCACGGAGCTTTCCGACAAGAGAATCTACTGGGAAGAGTCTAGTCATGATTACAATGTATTTGTCAAGGAGCTTGGAGTGTTGAGAAGCAAAGCAGATGGCGCTAGGTCGAGAGAAGAAGCTTTCGATGGACACATGGCGATAGGTAAGGTTCTTTACGAGCACCAGTTGTTTAAAGAAGCTCTCGTTAGCTTCAAGAGAGCTTGCGAGCTTCAGCCTACTGATGTGAGACCTCATTTCAAAGCTGGGAACTGTCTCTACGTGTTGGGAAAGTTTAAAGAGTCGAAAGACGAGTTTATATTGGCCCTTGAAGCCGCTGAGTCCGGTGGGAACCAGTGGGCTTACTTGCTTCCTCAGATATATGTTAACCTTGGGATCTCTCTTGAAGGTGAAGGTATGGTTTTGAGTGCTTGTGAGTATTACAGAGAAGCTGCGATTCTTTGTCCTACGCATTATAGAGCGTTGAAGCTGTTAGGTAGCGCGTTGTTCGGTGTGGGTGAGTATAGAGCTGCGGTTAAGGCCTTAGAGGAAGCTATTTACTTGAAACCGGATTACGCTGATGCGCATTGTGATTTAGCTTCTTCGTTGCATTCGATGGGGGAAGATGAGAGGGCTATAGAGGTTTTTCAGAGGGCTATTGACTTGAAGCCGGGACATGTCGATGCTTTGTATAACCTCGGCGGGCTTTACATGGATTTAGGTAGGTTTCAGAGAGCTTCTGAGATGTACACTAGGGTGTTAGCTGTGTGGCCTAATCACTGGCGTGCTCAGTTAAACAAGGCGGTGTCTTTGCTCGGTGCTGGAGAGACGGAAGAAGCTAAACGAGCCCTTAAGGAGGCCTTGAAGCTGACGAACCGCGTCGAGTTGCACGACGCGGTTTCTCATCTGAAGCAATTGCAGAAGAAGAAAGGGAAGAAGAATGGGAACGGTAATGGAGGAGAAGGTGCTTTTATCATCGTGGAGAGTTCCAAGTTCAAGACCGTTGGTGAGAAGACGACTCTGAGACCGGACTTAGCTGTTGCTCTTCAGGTTAGAGCGTTTCAGAAGGTGACAAGGCTCGGGAAATGCGATGTGGAGGCTGTGAGGAAGGAGATGAGAGACAACGACGTCCCTGTGTCCTATTCCGGAAGCGGCGGGCCGACGAAATCGATCAGGAAACCGAATCTTGAGGAGATTCTCAGGCGTTTGCTTATTTCCTTGAAACCTGAGACTTTCCAAGGAGCTATTAAGGCGATCAACGAGAGGATCCTCTCGGTTCTTGATGATTCAGGGTCTGGGAGAGTTGATATGGGTATGTTCTACGCAGTGATTGCTCCTCTATGCGGTGGACATTCAGACAAACGTAAAAGAGTTGCTTTCGAAGCGCTTCTTTGGAGACCAGTTAACGAAGGAAGCTCTCAGATTACTAAAACAGACGCGGACAAGTACATCAAGCTCTTGAGAGCTATCTACATTCCATCACATGGTATGAGTGAGATGTTAGAAGTTCACGGTGAAGAAGAAGCTGATTCGTCAGTGACGGTAACGTTTAATCAGTTTCTAGCCATGTTTGATGATCCTGACTGGGGGTTTGGCATCATGTCCACGATACTTAAACTTGAGGGGAACGATAGGAACCGACATGGGAACCATGTATGCTCGGTTTGTCGGTATCCGATTATTGGGTCTCGGTTTAAGGAAGTGAAAGCTCGGTTTAGTTTGTGTAACCAGTGTTACAGTGAAGGGAAGGTTGCACCTTCGTTTAAGCAAGAGGAGTATAAGTTCAGAGAGTATGGGAGTGAAGCTGAAGCTATGAAAGCTAAGTGTGTTTGTTTCTCGATGCAGTCTCATAAGAAACCGATAGCTACTTGAGAGAAAAAACTAACTCTTATCACGTTTTTATTCGAGTCTTTTGTAACTTTTTGATTATTGTTAGAACTTTTGTGTGCATAGTTTGCAACTTTGAAGTGTATGATGATGTTGAGAGTGTGCAAGAGATTACAACATTTCTTTAATGAAATGAAAATGTTAAGTGTGTCCTTAACAATGATAAACAAACCAAGAAATAGTATATATCACAAATAAGATATTTTTAAATGATGTAAATTAATCAAAATATTGTTTTTTCTGTTCTGCAAATATACTAGTCTTCCTATTTCAACACAATGGTTAAATGCAAAATAAAATCCACAGCCACAACAGCAAAAAAGATCACAGCTTTATTTATAGCATTATTTAGCATTGCTTCTCCAATATCTTTTTGCAGCACTATGCTACCAAAATCTAAAACGTTAAATTTTAATCAACTTTTTTTAAAAAATAAGCAGGTGTTATATCAAAATAAATAAATAAATAATTTTCAGGTAATCGGACGTATAGGAAGCTGACGCGTGTGGTTCTGTGCTTCCCGCGTTATTGTCAGTTACACTTTTCTAATAAACCTATGCTCTCTAAAGAGACTTCTCTTATAACTTTCCCCCGCTTTATCTTCTCAGCGCGACGATTTTGATAAACCCTAATTCCTCAATCGCGTTTCATCAAACTTCTGGGTGCGATGAAGTTACAACCTCGAAAGAACGCGATTCATCCATCCGATGAAGGTAATCAATCGTCGTCTCTGAGAATTCAATGGTGTTTCGTTGCGATCTTGGAATCGAATTAGAGATTTCAGATTGGAAATTCTCAGTATCTTTTGGCAGATCTAAGCGATGCGACTTTTTAATTTTGCGTGTTGCCACTCTTAATAGCGTTTATCTTTGATTGATCATGTTGAGGAAGACGTTGATGACGAATCTCCTTCACATGGCGGATTAGTCGAATCTCAGTTTCAGATGTATATTATCTTCTTCTGTTAGCGATAGTGTCTGTTATCATACGTATCTTTCTGAGAACATTATTGTTAATTCATTCTTGGGTACACCTCCCGTTGCTGATGATATTCTTATGTGAACATAGCTGAGGAGGATGAGGTCGATGAGCCAAAGCCTGCCCCTGCACCTGTGCCTTTGCTGCCAAAGGGCACTAAAAGGAAAGTCTCCGGAGAGAAAGTTAAGCTGTTGTGGGAGATCCTGGAGAAAGAAGATCAGAAATGGATTGATGAACATAAGACAGATGATGTTGACTTGGATCAGCAGAATAATGTGATTACTGAAACTGTTGAGCCGCCTCCTGATTTGGTTATGCCATTACTAAGATTGCTGCAGGAGGCATTCTCGCTGATGAGATGGGGATGGGGAAAACCATACAAGCCATCTCTCTTGTTCTTGCCAGACGTGAAGTTGCCAGGGCTCTGTTTAGAGAAACGGTGGGGTGCACTCTTGTAATTTGTCCTCTTGTTGCTGTGTCTCAGTGGTCAGATGAGATTACGCGTTGTACATCCCCGGGAAGCACCAAGGTCCTTGTACACCATGGGGCTAAGAGAGAGACGAATGCTGAAGAGTTCAGGAAGTACGACTTTGTGTTGACAACGTATTCTACGGTTGAGAATGGATACAGGGGTTGCATCGTGCCGCCCAAGAAGCAGTGCGAATTTTGCAGCAAGTCATTTTTGCCACAGAAGCTTATTATCCACAATAAATATTTCTGTGGGCCTAATGCTGTGAAAACGAATAAACAAGCATTAGAGGAAGATGAGATTGGTCCAGTGGTCAAAGAGAAGCCTATGTTGCACTCTATTAAGTGGAATCGGATCATTTTGGATGAGGTCAGTACAAGACCTGTCTCTTTTGTTTTGTCAATTGTTTTTTGCAGTACCATATGCTTTTTAGCTCGATTTTTGGATCTTATGTTGGTTACTATAAAGTTTAATTCCCATTTCTTCATACCAGGCTCATAACATCAAAGAAAAAAGTAGCAACACTGCGAAAGCTGTTTTTGCTTTGGATGCTAAATATAGATGGGCTTTGAGCGGTACCCCTCTCCAGAATCGTGTTGAAGAGTTTTACTCTCTGGTTAGTTAATCTTTGCTCAAGTTTATCTATAGCACTTAAACATTATCACCAACATCTCTGATTCGAATATTTTGTTTTCCCCAGATTCGCTTCCTGCAAATTCTTCCATACTCGTATTACTTTTGCAGGGACTGTGACTGTAGAATTCTTGATTACACGTAATTGTTTTTACCACACTCCGATTTCTAGTTTGTCTTATCCTTTCTCTTCTGTTTCATTAGCTCATACTAATTTCTGTTGTTCATTCCCTTTTTGTATGTTGCCTTTGATTGCAGTAAGAATACACTCTGTAACAGCTGCCCTCATAAGGCAGCGAGACATTTCCGTTGGTGGCACAAGGTAACTTATATTACCAAATTTTATAAAGCATGATCACCATTTAATACTGTTCCTAACCTTCTGATTTTTGTTATCTTCAATCTTGCTAGAATGTGACCAAAACTTATGGAGACGTGAAACGGGGACAGCGTGCTTTGAAATTAATTAAGAAGGTTCTGAAAGACATCCTCATAAGGCGTACTAAATTGGGCCAGGCAGATGATCTTTCCCTTCCTCCTAGAATCGTATGTTGCTTTGTCTCCATTGTCTGATGAAAATCAAAGTCACTGTAGTTGATTCCTAGCTTGATCGTAACATATGAATTTTACTTCTTGTAGATCACTCTGAGGCGGGATGCACTAGATATAAAAGAGTTTGATTTCTATGAATCACTATACAAAGGAAGTGAAGCGAAACTTAATACGTTAAGTACCTTCTGTTCTATACTTTTCCACTGTCTTTTGCTCATTGGTCCACGTAACATAATTTTATTATTGACTGTTCCATGTACATTTCTGTTTGCAGGTATATTGAGGCTGGGACATTTATATATAAATATGCACATATATTTGATTGTCTCACCCGTCTGAGACAGGTGTGTGACATCTACAGTTCTCTGGTTTGGCTAACCAGCATATGGTTTGTAGGTCTATGATGTATTTTCTCCGCAATTTTTTGCAGGCTGTTGATCATCAATACCTTGTGGTGCATTCCCCTTCTAGTGGAGAGAACGCTAACTTGAATGATGAGAACAAAAAGGAGCACGAATGCGGTCTCTGCCACGAACCGGCTGAGGACAGTGTTGTAAGTGTATTCGATCTTTTTAACTTCTCTGTATATTGTCTCTAGTTTCTCAGTAACCTTATACTTTGTTCAGGAATCTGTTTGATTTCTGTTACTGGACTAACTTGTTCGATTGTTTTTTAAAACGGTGAAGGTGACTTCTTGTGCACATGTGTTCTGTAAAGCTTGTTTGATTGATTACTCTGCATCCCTGGGACAAGTGAGCTGCCCAAGATGCTCAAAACTACTGACTGTGGATTGGACTACCAAAGCTGGCACAGAGCAACATGCAAACAAAACAACACTAAAGGGATTTAGAGCCTCAAGCATTTTAAATCGGATAAAGCTCGAAAATTTTCAGACAAGTACAAAAATAGAGGCGTTGGTATGTGCTCTTGAATATTTGCAGCTTCTATCTCCCCTCCTCTTTTTTCCAATATTGTATCCTGTTAAGTTCCGTGTCGTGATCATATGTGTATGCAGAGGGAAGAAATCAGGCTCATGGTTGAAAGAGATGGGTCGGCCAAAGCAATAGTTTTCAGCCAGTTCACATCCTTTTTGGATCTGATAAATTACACCCTCGGGAAGGTAATATCACTATGCTACGTCTCTGTTATTATTTAACCTTTATGTTTAATCAGAATAAAACACTCTTTCGTTTGGAATACAGTGTGGGGTTAGTTGCGTCCAACTGGTGGGAAACATGCCCAGGGCAGCTAGAGATGTTGCCATCAATAAATTCAAAGAAGATCCAGATTGCAGAGTTTTCTTGATGAGTTTCCAAGCGGGAGGGGTTGCTCTCAACTTAACAGTCGCGTCACATGTAAGTGCCTGCCTTAGTTAACAAGTATTGGAGCGATGGACGCGTTCAAAGACATGCTCTAGCATTGGTTGTTTGTGGGAAAAAAAAAACTCTGTAGGTGTTCATGATGGACCCGTGCTGGAACCCGGCGGTTGAGAGACAAGCTCAGGACAGAATACATAGGATCGGACAGTACAAGCCAATCAGGTTAATACTTAAATTTCTCCTCTCATCCTACACTGTTTGTGTTGGGAAGAAGAATAACCTTTGTATACATTTGTGAAAAAAATACAGGGTTGTGAAATTCATAATCGAGAATACAGTGGAGGAAAGGATTATAGAGCTTCAAAAGAAGAAGGAACTTCTGTTCGAAGGGTAAGTAAAAGATTCCTTACTTGTGTTGTTAATCATGAACTAACTTTTGTTCCTTACAGGACCGTTGATGGTTCTCAGGAGGCCATGAGAAAGCTGACAAGGGATGATTGGAAGTTTCTGTTTACCATCTATAACTGACTCTATTAGAATATAAACGTTTTTTGTATATGCCTGATCATTAAGACATTTGATGATGACTCACTCATCTATGATTTGATTCTCTCTTGCAAATGAAAAATTGTTGATGTTGAGAGTGTGCAGCAAGAGATTTACAACATTTCTCTGATGAAATCAAGGTTAAGTGTGTCCTTAACAATGAGAAACAAACCAAGAAATAGCACAAGCAAGATTCCAGACGACATAATCCCTTGCTCAACCTCTATCGGTAGCTTCCTCCCACCTCTAACCGCTTCCAACAAGATCAAAGCCAATGTTCCACCATCAAGAGCCGGTAATGGCAACAGGTTGATCACCGCAAGGTTCAGATTCAGCAACGCCGCAAACTGGTATAGCCCATCTGCGTTTGATTTCGCTACTTCAGCTCCAACCGCAATGATCGCAACCGGACCAGCGACTTGACTAGCGGTTTGAGAGAAGTTGAGAAACGTCTTTTTCAAACTGTCTAAAACATTGTAAGAGAGACCAAAGAACTCTCTTCCGACGAAACTAAAAGTCTCTGTCACGTTCTTCGGTTTCACCTTTGAGAATCTCACGTTCGGTGATAGCTGAACACCGATTCTCCCTGTCCCGTCAAAGCTCTTATCAGGTGTGATCATGATATCGAAACCTTCTTTATTACCTCTTTGGACCCTGAGCAACACATTGTGATTAGGATTACTCTTCACGACGTCAACAACCTTGGAAACGGAGTCAGAACCGGAGTTTGATAACTCACTGCCATCAACGGCTAAGATAACGTCTCCAGGAAGCAAGCCATCACGAGAAGCAGCAGAGGAAAACTTAACGTCGGGAACAAGAACTCCTGGGAAGGCTTCTTGAACTGGTAAACCAACGAGAACCACTTGAGCAAAGATTATAGAGTAAGCGAAGATAACGTTAGCTACGATTCCAGCTGAAACCACAATCACTCTGTCCCAAATAGGTCGGTTCTTGAGGAGGTTTTTGTCGTCTAGAGGGATTCCACTGTTTGGATCGTTGTCAGGGAATCCGACAAAGCCACCTAGAGGGAAAGCTCTGAGAGAGTACTCGACGTTATTGGAGTTGAACTTAGCTAGAATCGGACCAAACCCTATAGCGAACTTGCTTACATGGATGCCTTGAAGAGAAGCGGCTAAGAAGTGTCCTGTTTCGTGGACGACTATGATCGCTGTGAGAACAGCTGAAGCTTCGAGAACTGATTCGAAGCTTCCGATGTCGATTCCAGCGAGAGCTTGTGGTCTGTAACTGATCCTTTCACCATCGAATGGGTTTCGTTTGTTACTGAAGAAAGCTCTGTTCTTGGTGTTGTAGAAGAGGCTCTGGTTTGAGAAAGTGGAAGAAAGGTGAGATTTTGGGAGACGGGTTTTGAATTGGTTGTTGGAATTGGAGATAAAGTGAGGTATTTGACGAGAAATTGGAGAAGATGAGATGTTTAATAGCATGGTTTCGTGAGGTTTGGAGATTTGGGTGGAAGGAGAAGAGAAACTATAGAAGCCATTGAAAAACAGAGGAGATATAGAGGAATAACGTGTGTGCTCTCTGTATCAGTCTTGTATGTGGATGGGATTGAACCTTTGTGGGCTCTTATGGGCTCACTTAGCCCAGGTTTAAACCTTAGGCCCAGTTCTTTTGTTTTGATTTACTCATGTCATGGTTGGTTTTATAACGTAGACTCAGATTTTAGAATCAAGAATCTTTCGGTCTTAGACAGCAGTAGTACTGGACCGGACTGGTTCTCGAGCTTTTTACCCAGTCCATAACATAATTGTAACTCAAAGGAGGAATGATAACCCAATTTCAAATATACTGAATAATGGATTTGGCTGGAATAAAAGTATGACACTATTGCGCATATTCTGAAGTGGTTGTTGCTTCTTTTTTTCTTATATGCTTACAAGACATCTTATTTTTTGTTTTTTTGGTTTTATATGGTATTGAACGTCCCCCCCCCCCCTATAAAAAAAACATCAGACTAAAATATTTCGTAACCCTGTAATACACCATCTAATTGTAGTGATAAATCATCTGTATGCTGATGTTTAGCACTAAACATAACTAAGTGATTAAATGGTGATTATGTTAAGATCGTGTTCACTATCAAAGTGGTTGACAAACAAAATCACATAGATTCGTCCTTCATCAGTTGGAAAAGTAAATGGGATCAACCACTAGTAAATGAACAGTGTCCAAACGCTGGAAAAATGTCAAGGCTTGCTATGTGTACTATTTTACTCACTGAAAACAACATCATATAAATTAACAAGAAGATAGTACTATTACTATACATATACTAACATGAAATATATATTAAAAATCAAAATTTCTGCTCATCTGCAGTTCACACAGATAAACAAGTTTGCATTTAGTTTATAACATAGTACAAATCAGTAGATTACAAAGTCCAATAAAACTAAAGCGCCTGTTTTCATTTTTATCGTTATTTTTGGCCAAAAAATATAAGCATGCTTTGAATTGATTTATTTATTTTGGCTTCTGGATGAACCAAAGCTCAACCTAATTTTCGAAGCTGGATCACCCGCGAATTATTTTATTTTTTTCGTTTTCGCCGACATACGAATACGACAAATATTCTGCTGATACTATTTTTCAAACCTAGCTAGTTACAATGTACAACAATATATAAAGAAGAAAACAAAAATACTATGGAATATATAGAAAAGTCATGAACAAAACAACGTGGCCATTATATTTTCTTTATCTTTATTCTGTGGAACATGATTGTATTTTAGGTGTTTAATTAACAAAAATGATTGACCTCTCCATTGGTTAGGTCGCCCTTTCAAATATACTTTCTTATTATAAAATTTTCTTATTTTATTTCTGTATTTTTAACGAGAGATCTAATATGTAATCAACACTTTATTGCTTTCCTCCAATACTCAGACGAAAAGAAGACCAGGTTCAACGAACCTGTAACTTTTAATCCTATAATCTTTAGTTTTCATGATTTTCCAGCGTAAGCATGCTTAAAAAGACGAAATATTGTTATACATAGTCCTAGCTGATTCATTTTGGAAATGAACTAACTAAAAGAAAGTAGCACTTAGCTTTCCATCTACTTTCTTGCAATTAAAAAATAAGCTGGTGAAACCTAATTTTATAATTCCTTTTTATACTTTAGAATCGTATCGTATCACCATATAATGCATATGGCTTGAGCAGATCGCTAAAGAGAGAGAGATAAATGATCCTTATGCCTTCTCCCGAGACTCATCATCACTTCATTCTCGACCGTATGTCTCTTGTTTCATCTAGTTTTCTTCATTTAAACGATCTCTGGTTTTATATTTTCATAAATCTACTTAATGCTATTATAGATATAAATATGCTTGTGTGCTTGGTATTGATACATATTTATTGTCTGAACATCATCAACCAGGATCAAAGGTTGAAGAAGAAGTGAAGCATAGAGCAGCAGCTTATACATGCTGCCAAATGATTGATGAAAATCAGAGAAAATTATTAATCTGGATTTACTAGTTGATGGTATTGGGCTTGAGTTTGATCGAATATAGATGGACATCTCTTTTCTTAATTAAGGTTGCTTTGAAGAAAAGGATGAGAGATGCTCATGGCTTGAGTCTTGAGGCCAGTAAACGATCACCAGTTCCCCCTTTCAAAACTTCAATCTCATTGTTAAACATGCGTACTGTTACATAATCCATCTTTTAATATTTATACAAAAACTTATAGGTTTCTTTCATCGTTTACGTATGAAGAAGAGCTATGCAGTTCAAGTCGATAATTAAATTTTATGATGTGCAACTTTTCATTCAGTGCCAGTGTTATGGAATCCCAAGAAAGATAGAAAGAAAAGCACATGTGCAAAAGAATAACTATATCGTTGCATGTTTAACAGAAAATATCGTTCAATATTCCATTTCTGATATATATGACACATCTATGTTTATGTTTCCATGTATCAGTTGCAAATCATAATGTTTAATTAGGATAGTCATGACATTGTGTTATATTTCTTCTGAAGCCGCTGATGTTTCAATATCACAAATAATTCGATATCAGTATGTCTAATTTTCAGTTTCATAAGAAAGTCTAATTTTCACAAGGTTTACCCTAGTAACCGTCCTTATATAACGTTCGTGAAATCGCTCTTTGTTGTTAAACTTTGGGTTCATAGATGAAAGCTCTAACACATTGAGATATCTAGAAAGCAAATCCAGAAGATGGTCCACGGCATGGTAACGTAAAGAAAACGTTTTTCTATAATGGGGTTGCCATAGTTGTTGGCATCATGCTTCAAACCGCTTGTATCAATTTTTTTTTACCAATGCTGACTCTTGAAACTTGTATAATACTTGAGGACTTTAAAACACACACAGGGAAAAAAATGTCAAGATCACTTCCGATGGTTAAAACATCAACCAAATCAAGATGTTGAGGCTTTTTCTTGGTTGAGTGAATCGTAACATTTTTCACCAAAAACATCCACTAACATCGATAAAGCCTACTCGTATAGCCAACTACGCATATTGAAGACCATGTGGTAGACAAAGTCTCTGCCCGTCAACTAAATATTATTTTATTA
>JABAYD010059734.1:0-13530 GCA_014822095.1 Diplotaxis tenuifolia
AATTTATATACATGTCTAATGGTGTTATTATCTGTGGAATTGGAGAGAAGCAATGTGTTTTGAGTGTATTTGTGAGAAAAACATGTATGATATAAATAACGATTTTAAGTAAAATAAATTCCATGTAGTGGTTACATGAAGACTCGGGAGTTAGAATCACAAGGACTCTACAAACTGATAAACTTGAAGCTCAAGAATGTTGCTTCAACACAGTTCCTTAACCATTTACTGCTGAAAGTCCAAACCCTCTTCTTTGCTGCGCATAAAGCCTCAGCTGTGTCTTCTTCGCGCACTATGTATATCGTTTTTGTTCCTCGTTTACATTATCAACTCCTCTAATCATTGATCCATCAGTGTTTGGAGATGATTAGTTCTATGCAAATGTAAGGTTATTGCAGTTTTAGTGTTCCGGGTGTATTGGAAAATGGGTTGGTTAATTTGTATTTTGTTTTGCGGTTTGGTTAAATTGCTTTTCAAGGCCTGTAATATTGAGCTTTGAACCAATACTCACACCAAAGAAAATACAATGAAGAGTGGTGTTTAAGACATCGTTAGGTGAGTTTATGGTGGATATGTTTATTTGGTCAGAAAAGAAAAGTGATTAACGATGTGTCATGTTTGTGTGTGACAGCCACTTAAGCAAAATGTCAATGCTTTACGAAACATTCTTTATATTAGACATCTAAATTTCTTGTTAACAGAAAATAAAAGGAATCTTGGATTCTATTTTCTTCCGTGACCTTTTTCCTTTTTGTTTTACTTTCAGAAGTGTCACATGTTGAAACTTAATACTAGTGAACGTTAAGACCCATAATGCCCATGATTCGATGTTAATGGTATTACAATTCAAATTGAGAACTATGTTTATTGATAACAACAACGTAATAGAATCCAAAGCTTGTGTACCAGTTTTTGGATTTCCAGACTGTAAAAACAAAACTTGAGGTACCCGCTAGTATATAAAATGGAGAAATGGACGATATGTCACGTTATTCACGATATCATGCCAAAACGATAAAACCAAAGAGGAAAAAAATGTATTATTATTATCGTAATAAAATATGAAGGGGACAATTCACCTAAAGCTCACATGATGCCATTGCCATTCATCTCCATTAAAACGACTTCCAACTGCTTTGAAAACGACGAGACCCTTTTTTTTATTTTCTCCAAAATCTTCCATTATGTGACAATGAAATTCTTGTTTCCTACCTATATCTTCAAAAAAATGTTTGAAACACTTCAGAGTTTTATTTGTTTCAATGGCTCAATGAAAATTTCGCTTAAATTTGTTTAAACAAAAAGGAATTATGTTAAAGTTGATTTTGTTTTATATGAGAAAATAAGATATAACTACAAAAAGATAGGCAAAGGCATAAGTGGAGTGAGGTAGGTTACAGTGCACGGTGACCACATAGCTAACTTAGACAACGGCAGAATCTGGACCGTTGATCATGAACACGTGGCATATGATTTAAAAAGGAGTGTGTGATGGAAACCGCGTGAAGAAGGGAACTTTGTTGAAATGGAAAAAATACTTTTCAAAGTAACGATGGGCCACGCGCAATCCATGCCCACTGATGTTATTGGATTCTACTCCTTTTCTCTTTATCCTATTTTTTTCTTCTTAAATTATGTTGTAGAACTTCGAGGTCGACGAAAGCAGTAATTCAACTGACTAATCTCTCATGTGAATTTATCTATCGGTAAAAGATAAATCCAGTTGCTCAGTTAGAGATCCAGGTCATACAAAAAACTATCAGTTTCACATTGAATATAGTCAATCCTTGGCTTGAACTAACAGAACGATTCATTGTCCAGTGTAAACCACTAGATCATCATTATGATTATGTGTTTAAATCTTTTAAATTCATATTCATTGTCACCGCACCACGAATATGTCTTATGTTGATGATGTGTATGGATGAATATGATATGTCATGTTTTTTTTGTAAAAAAATGATGTCATGTTACAATGATATACTATTCTCCAAATCTCAGATAACTTTTTTGATTACTCGCACAAAGTATCGTGTTTTATTTTTATGATATATATATATATACACATATACCAAATAAGATATGCATGGTGGTATCTTTTATGGTATATGCAGCATATAAACATAGTAAATAACCGTAACAATTTATATAGATAAAGATCTTCAAATATGTAAAAACATAACAAAAAATTTACTAAATTATTTATTGTTCCCAAAATTTAAAGCCAACCTTAAAGATGAGGACCAAATTTCAGCCATAAAAAACCATAAAGATGAGTACGACTAAAAGAAGACCGTATAACTTGACATAGAATATCTTTTTATAAATAGTATTATTTTAATTTATTTTGTTACAAAAAGAGTATTATTTTGATATTTTTTCTTGTTACACAAAGATTATCATTTTAGAAATCATATAAAATTTATATTTATTTTTAAATAATATTAATTACAAAATACATTAATATTATAATAATTCATTTATCTCATATATTATTGATTAAATATATGTAATCTAAAAAATATAAATACATTTTCATCAATTTTTAATCTGTGTAAAAATATCAAAGTAGCACTTTTTGCTTTTTGAAAGAATCGAAAGAATACAGTAATTTCTTAATGATTATGAGAAGTCCGAATACTATTGAAAGAAAACACACGTTCTAATGAAAACTTGAAAGTAGATATAGTCGTGAACAAAAATAACAAAGATGTATGTAATCAGATGAAAATATGGGTCACCAAAAAAGATTAAAACATTTTTTTCTTACAAATGAATATGTGCATTAAGAAGCTGTCAACATAAAAAAAAAAAATAGCTAGATTAGAGGGTGTATTATGCAGTTGACTTTTATGACATACATGTGATGCCATTAGCAGATTAAACTATTTTCTTAAGCAGCCTTAAATCTTGCTTTCATTTCATTACGAGGAATTGCTTAGCATTTATGCTCGCCATTATTTAAGTTGTATACTTTTATTTGGCGCGCAGATCCGCCGCTATTTCAGTCCACCGTGAATCACCAAGCTTCTTTCGCCGCAAACCGCTCACATGTTCAAAGACCACGTGCATCCCACATGCGTCCCATACTTCGCCTCGCGTCTTCCATGCTCCTCTGCTGAGTGCTGACTTTTTAATAGTATACACAAACATAACTTTATATACTATTGAGGCCACTATCCAGTTTTTTCAATTTTTAAACACAAGTGGTGTTTAATTTTCTTGGGTATTTCAATGTGCCTACCAAATAGGAGTTATTTTCTAAAGTTTGCGTATTATAAAAGCATGTACTTGATAATGATGTAATACAAATTACTAAGCTAAACGCAACATATCGCATATATTGTGCATGCATTTTATCAAGATGTTCCTTGACCAAGATAGAAGTGTTATATATGTATAGTCAGAATCACATATGGTTGTATTATTTATTTTGTAAAGAACATACGGTTGTATTATTGCCTCGTCGATGTTGCGTTTTTGTCAATATACTATAATCACATCCGTCCAGGGAATCGCATTATGCATAAATACATTCAGAAAGTTAACCACGGACACTGCACGAGTTCATCCTAGACCTTTTTTTGAGTGGTTAGGATTTGTATCAATGTTAGAGCGTGGATAATAGCGATAAACTCGAGTTGTTCGGAAAATGCGGCTACAAATAAAATACAGCAAGATAAGATAGTGAAAGGCTCAGACTTTTGCTAAAAAATTTAGAGGAGAGTAATATAAAATTGGTGATATAATATGGTGATGATAATGGTGTAGTTCTCCGCCAATCCATCTCCAACGCTCTAGAGACTTCTTAATATTTTTGAAACATTTTATGTCAACTAAAGTCTAAACCACCCATTATAATTATCATGATTACATGCGACTAAACTAAAAACTTTTGAAATTTAGTGGTGATGTAAATCTATATCACCATCGTCGTCTTAAGATATTTTTTTTTAATTCCATATACTATTCATAATACGGCATCTATTTGAATTCTGAACCACATTCGTTGGACTAATTCCGTAGACAAGTCGTGGTGATTACATGTTACTGAAATACATGCGAATCAAACATGGAAAAATTACATTGTAGAGTATATAGTTTACTGTGTTGGCATTATATATCTAATTATCTATGAAATTATTTTTCGCAGTCTATATAGATTGCTTAAGTTCTGTAGTTGACTCTGAGCTAAATTTTGTTCTTAAACAATTATCTCTCTTTACCTCCTCTGATAAGAATGTACTCCCTGCTTTTCAATTTATTTGTCATTTTAGGTTTGCATATAGATTATAGATTAAGAAAATATTTAGTTTTGCATATTTTTGAGACAAAAACACAATTACCTATACATGTAACCACATTTCAACGAATAGAAAATAAAATAATGGATAAAATTAATAAATTCTGCATTAAAATTATAAAATAACACTTATAAAATAGAAAAGGGCGAGGAGCGAGTAGCTGACCAATTAATAAGAATATCACAGCTGTTTTGAAAGCCAGCCCCTGTGCCGTCGCTTACCAGCTTATTCTTATCTTTTCCTTCTCATTATTACTAAACAATTATCTATTGTCAAAGAACCACTAATATCTCTTGTACATTCACAATTTATTTGTGCACTGTTGAATATAAAAGATAAGACATGGTCGATTTACCGTGGTATGAGCAAATTAAGATTACAAAGTTACTAATCAATCATGTTAACAGAAAATATTATATAAGGTTTATCCAGTATAATATCAGTATCAACATCTACAATCCAAACTCAAATTCTCAATGTTTTTAGGTTTTTTATTCCATCTAAATCTCAAATCTTCAAAATTATTTTTTGGTCTTTATAAATACATATACATGTAACTATTTTTTTTAGATTTTTGTCATTATTTTTTCTACAAACACATTCACTAAACTTAATTTAGAATAAATAAGATCTACCAAAATAAAATAAAATAGAATAAATATTATATAACGTTAAATAAAATTTACACAATAGAAAAATACATTAAACAAAACTCATACAAAATTAAAAAAACACTTTAAACGAACTTAACACAGATTAAATCAAATTTTATAAATCTTTTAAATATTACATATCTTACATGTCGTACTAAAATATCAGTATTCATCGGTCAATCAGATCCTAAATCTCTAAAATAATCAAAATGATTGATAAAGATTCGGATCAAATACAGATGGTTGCTGTTTTGAATTATTTTTTTGAATGATTTTCACTTTTTCATATCGCATATACTGTATCATTATTGACATAGTCATAATTTTTGCATACATAGGTTATTGCTAACTATTAAATGTCTGTTGTTTTATTAGATATGTAATTTATATTATTTTTATATTGTAATATTGTTTGTTACAAAATATATTAAATTCAATTTTATATGTAGTTATGAAATTTTATCATTATTAATAATTTTATTAATGTTAATGACTATAATACAAATCAATAAATTTTTTAGGGATTTTTTTAAGGATTCATGATTGTAACAGTTAATGTTCGAATCCTTTTACTCCACTAATAAGATTCATCGTTAGAGATGCACATAGATGTTTAACAGAAAAGTTTTTTTTGACAATAAAAAAAAACAGAAAAGTTTATAAGTTCAAACTGATCAATATCAGTCTTACCAATTGATCAAAACCGGCAATGAGTGACAAAAAAAACTGCAAACAGTGAAGTACGAACACAAGCCAACAAAAAGGTCAACAAAACAGGTTGACTTCTAGCTCCATGCAACAAATGCTATTGCAACACGTGTACTAGTAACAGTAGAAAATTACTTATACTACACGCGTCATCCATCCATCGGCTGCATGTCATTTCTCAGGAGCTCACATGCTACGTAAAAGAAATTTACCTGTATTCGAATTCAATTGATTTTTTTTTTACAATCGTGTAAATCTCAAAACAATTCTAGATCCAAAAACTAATCTGACGAAATCCATAAAAATCTGAATTTTCAATTGAAAAATTAGATATTGAAAACTATTATAAAGGGTGTTAAAACTGTTATAAAGTCAAATTTTATGGTTTAATATGCTTGTGAAATTAAAGAGATATTTATTAGACTGATAATAGAATACAAGATCACGTTGGAATTTTTGATAAAACATAGCATTTATTTTAGGTTTTATTTTTTCACCAAATAGCACTGTCAAATTAATCAAAGAATTTTAATGTACACCACCGTAAATTGCCAAAGAGTTTTAGGTTTACGGCATTTTGCATGCAAATTGCCAAAGTTTCTATTCATGAATGGAATACAATGTCGAATCAATGATTTTTGGATGTTTTTTCGGGTTTTCAAAATATAGCAAAACGTAAGAATATTTTATAAAGAACTACATACAAAAGTTTATTCATCTTTGAATAGTAATATTTTATTGTTTAAAAATTTTTCCACCTTGCGAATTCTTTAGTAATTATTCCTTTTTTTGCTAATTATCCTATCCACGAAGATTTGCGGTAACTTTAACGAGAAGTTTTCAGTGGGTTATAAGTTTTATTTTAGTAATATATTTTCTCCAGAATATTATTTTCTGGAAAATGGGAAATATCAAATAATAAATGCATAGAAGGAAGATAATACGAATAAAAAAAATGAGAATAGTGGGAGGAAGCAACATCCACTATATAACGAGAGCCAAGCTGCTGAGGTTAGAGCATCCATCGGTGAGGCTGAGAGTAAATTCACTTCAAAAACTGAGTGTCCTCCCAAAAAAAATTGTTAGCTAAAAATTGCCATTGTTTTTCTCGTTTGATCCTGCTATCTTTCAAAAAGAAAAAATCGGTTTCTGGGTTTATTTATGTTTGAATGGTTTTAATTGATTATTCATACGAAAATTCAAGCTTATGAAACTGTGTTTTTTATTTGCACATTAATTGAAAGATATTTCTCTGAATTTTTCCTTCTATTTGTCGTAGATTTAGTGAGGGTTATTTTTTGTTCCCTCCTCTTGGATCTAAACAAGGTTGCTTATTTCAAACCTTTTCGATCTTTTTTATTTTCTTGAATCTTTTCGGAAAACCCTGTTCTTTACTTTTGACAAGAACCAGGTGTAAATTTTCGGATTCAAAACTTTATTTCTCTTTAAAAAAAAAAAAATTAAAATCTACAAATTATAATGGAAGCTGCTATGAATATGTACAGTAGCAGAACGTTTCAACAGCCAGATTCGTTTGGTGGTGAACTCATGGAAGCGCTTGTACCTTTTATCAATAGCGTTTCCAACTCTTCTCCCGCATCTGCGTTTATTCAACCCGCAGCGTCTGCGTTTTCTCCTTCTCTACCACCTACGTTCCCCGGATATTACCCGGAAGACTATTCAACGTTCATGACCCAACCGTTTACTTACGGGTCGGATCTTCTTCAAACCGGGTCATTAACCGGGCTAAACCATCTCTCTTCCTCCCAAATTCACCAGAACCACAACAACACCTTCTCGAGTCTTCTCAGCCCTAAGCCTTTACTGATGAAGCAGTCCGGAGCCACGGGATCTTGTTTCGCCTACGGTGCTCCGGCGAAGCCGACGAAGCTGTACAGAGGCGTGAGGCAGCGTCACTGGGGAAAATGGGTGGCGGAGATCCGTTTGCCGAGGAACCGTACTCGTCTCTGGCTTGGAACGTTCGACACGGCGGAGGAAGCTGCCTTGGCTTACGACAAGGCGGCGTATAAGCTGCGCGGCGACTTCGCCCGGCTTAACTTCCCTAACCTACGTCACAATGGTTCCCACATCGGAGGCGAGTTCGGCGAGTACAAACCTCTTCACTCCACCGTCGACGCTAAGCTCGAAGCTATTTGTCAGAGCATGGCGGAGGCGGAGAAGCAGGGCAAAACGACGACGAAAGCATCAAAGAAACGTGCCTCGAAGACGGTTGCATCGCCGGAGAAAGTCAAGGCGGAGGATAAGTCGAACTCGGACGCTGCGGAGTTTGTTGAGTCCGCCGGATCTTCGCCGTTTTCGGACTTAACGTTCGCCGACACGGAGGAGCAGCCGCAGTGGAACGAGACGTTCTCGTTGGAGAAGTATCCGTCGTACGAGATAGATTGGGCTACGATCCTGTCTTGATCAGTTCGTGTAGTTTGGTTTGGTAATAGTAGGGGTAAAATAGGGATTTTAGAAGCCGCCTGTAATGGAGTTTTTGGAAATTACATGGAGAGGCTAATAGAGTAATTATCTTTTATGATTAGTGGGGTTAAATCTTGTATGTTAATATTATGTTTGTATTAGTCTCTGTGTCGGTCGAGCTGCGGTTTTTTGTCATGCTCCGACCATGCCACGGATTTCATTTTAATTTTCTTTTTGGTCTTATGTAATTTCTAGCCTCGTTTTAATGTTTTATTTATCTTAATGCGATGTTTTTAGTTTAATTTTCCAGTAAAATGATTCTTCCCTATAATAAGTGTTTACATACTTTTAAGTTGTGATTTGTTTTTTTCTCTTAAGTTGGGTTTGTACTTGCATGATTCATAATGTCAAATGGGTCACCAAATACTTCTGTTTTAGCTATATTTGGAAATGAACAATTCTTCCAACCAAAAATTAACGTTAAAGACTTTTTGTGTGCTAATGCTTCATTACGATGAGGATAAATCTATATGTATGTTTGATATTAGCTAGTGGTTTTTGTTATCACCAACAAATAAATCATATTAGTCGAATTGATACGAACCATGCATGTTTGACATTCTCAAACACTTCAAGAATTATTAAAACAAAGTAAGTAGTTTGCATTTTAGTCGTAACAAAATAGGTGATACGACGGTTTGTTAATGCTAATAACGCATTCCTGCATGTTTGACAATTGTTTATATACGCAGAGCCGTGCCTGAGTTAATTGGCCCCTAAGCATTAAAAAATTTTTGGCCTATAAACAAAATTATTTTAGGGAAAAATCTTAAAAATCCTTTAGCTGACCCATGAATCCGCGACTAGAAACACTATAACACTGGATTTTACCAGTTGTGCTGAAGACATTAACTGTATTATTTGGCCCTTAAAAAACATATAATCCTTTTGGCCCCAAGCAAATGCTTGACCAGTTTCTGGTCGGGCACGGCTCTGATATACGAAATGGATCTACAACAATCCACGTAACGTATAATTCATCACCTTCCACGTTTCATTTTTCTGGAGTTTAACTAGTTGAACTTTGTAAGAAGAAATCAATGTCAACTATGTATGATTTGATTCTTGTCCGTTACAATTCGCAAGTGGTGAAAGCTTCGCGTGTTGTTAGATGTTGGCCGGCCATGCCGCAACTTCCGTGCATCATCTTCTCTCATATTATTCACTTGTTAATACAGTCATAACTCATAAGACCATTAATTCGAACTGTAGTGAAGTAGAAAAAGACAATGTCGGCAGAGATAATGATCGAATCTTCATCACACATTTTTATAAAAGTTAGATACTATGAATTTTCGTCAATACACCAGTGGGTGGGTGACTCGAAGAAATAAAAGGAAAACACACAAAAAGAAAAGACAATGGGCGCAAGTAATACTGCTGAGGAGTTTTGGAATAATATATTGGTACTATCAAGTATTCAGTCAGAACTATGTTTAATTCTTATTTTTTGATACAGATGAAATCTAAAATCGAATAATAAAATGGTTCTTACTAAAATAAATTAATTTTCTTAATTTACTCAACTATACAAGAAATGTATTTTTGTTATTGTAAATCTAGGTTATTTGTAATGAAAAGAAAACTATAATACACAGTTTCAAGCTATCATTATAACAAGAAGTCAAGAACATAAGCTCATATCGTTTATGCGATGGCACGTCAACAAAATTAGAACGTTTGTTCATGCTTTTTTTTCTAAAAGTTTATTCTCTGTAAATATTTCAAATAATCTACAGAGGAATCTATACATTTTCTTGCATTAAGTAAATTACAAGTGGGAATATTATATACTAAGAGGAGAATTCCAAATTACGCAAAGGAGCATAAAGATGGAAAGTTTGAAAGACCCAAAACACCAAAGGAGCCCCACCAAAAGATTATGTTCACACTTCACACTCTATTTCTCTTCTCTTTCACATTCATTTTTCCCAACCATGTTTTGTACAAAAGTAGTTGTGAAATTTAAAACATTGCATTGAATTCTCTAACACCATTATTATCCCTTGACGTGTCGTGTTGAATCTGAGTAGTTTTAGATGCCAGCTTAGAAAAACAATAGTATTTTGTTGACAACTAAATCTTGAATCTAATACAAAGAGTCCCTCACATTAAAGCAGAGAAACAGAGCCAACTATGAACAATTTAAAAGTGGTAATATTGAGTTTGAATTACAAAAATAAAGAGAAGTTCTAGTTTCTGTAACTCTATTCAAAATTAATTTTACAACAATTCTAAACTTGAGCTTCTTGAGCTGCTCCTCTTGTTCCTGATACAATGGTTTTGTATCTAACTCAGCCAAATTTACCAATCTCCATCTTTTTCTTTATCGCCCGTTGTCCATGGTATACAAATGAATCAATGATTCCAGAAACTGTGAAAACGCCTACACGATAAAGCAACATAGTCTTAGATTTGATGATTCTTACATCTATAATAAAGAAAGTACATTGATTGCAGAAGAGATATAGAGAGAGATCAATCACACCTCCTACTATTGCACAAACATTGGTGAGGAAGTGCAAGAACTCAACATGCTGCTCTGTAAATATTACCTGACAACAACACTCAAATGTAACATGTTAGAAAAGAGGATTAACTGGCAACACATGCATACAAGTATTCACACACACCAGTGTCTGATTCCAAAATACCTTAATTGGAGAAAGATCATAGAAAAAGAAAACACCAGGCAGTGACTGTGTGCGTCCTGCTTCTGTTTTCTCGAAATGCTCAGTCACAGAGAACTACCAAGTACCAATTACCAAACCACAAAACAAAATATTCTTAGATAATATTACTACAGAAGAAGTTACAGCCAAGTCAGAGGCTCTGATCTGAGAGGAAGTTTACTCACCTGGTTTGATTGAATAACATGGCCTTTAACATATGTATATTCAGTAGGTACAACCTACAACAATCCAAACATCAATAAAATCCATAATCATAGAAACATCCTAATTACTCTCTTCCCACTACTTATAGGTCCCAAATAACAAAATGTGGAGATGGGCTGTTTAGAGGCAAACCTTGATAAAATATTGATACATGCCATTCAATGTCTCTTGAGTCCACTTCACACTGACGAAACCAAGAATAAGTTTCAGAAAGATAAGATGATTCTGAGTAACCTTACTAGACAAGAAGAGAGGTTTTACCCATCTAAGGGATTCACTACACCAGGGAAACGTTCACCGAAGGTTAACCTGTTAACCTTGTGGCTTATCTAGTGCCAACAATGGGTCAGACACCACATCATAATACAAAAAAATTAAAAACTACAAAAAATGGTTATTCACTTACATTGTAAGTGTCTCCTTGGAACACTAACAGATCTTGTAAATGAAAGCCTGATTGACTGAAGGTTTTCCCAGGAATGAAATGAAAACTCCCAGCCACTTTATTCACTTCCAAGAAACCAAAAATGTTACAACCTTCACCTTCTTCCTCCTTTACCCTTTGCACAAAACCTTCTCTTTTACACTGACACAAACACATAAGTAGCATCACAACTAGATTAGATTAGACTAGACTCACTCTACGTGCATAAGCAAAGTCGGTATACCTGGTCAATGATCTCAGGGTCTGTCATGGCCCAACCTTTCTTTCTATAAGCTTCACGAACTTCCTCACAAGAGTTACAACACTCATCATCTGACTGCAAAAGTATTAAGAATCAGAAGCAAATAAAGGTAGAAACAAGTTAAAAAAAACACGTAGGAAACTTACTGCTTCTGCTCCATAACAAGAACCACAATATGTTTCATTATGCTCTAGCCTGCCACCATGTTTTTGTAATGGATTTTCAATCTAACAGAAACACAAAAAAAAGCATCACAAAATTAAGACAACAACATCCTTAAGAGACTTGTAAATGAAAGCTCTAACCTTTGTATGACCGATCCCATCTTGTCTTGTCTCAATAACATTGCCATAAGAATCTAACCTTCTCTTAGATATATCATGCCTCTACAATTGAGTGACCAACAAGTTAAGAACAACACATCACACTTAGAGCCAAGGCTAGAAAGGCAAAAACACATACCACATCTAGATGTTGCTCTCCACTAATATCCATAGAATCGAGACTAATAATCGAACAAGCAAGAGCAGGGAAAGTCACATCGAACTGCACAAATAAAAATAGAAAGTCACCTCACCAAACCATCTAAAGATAGAAACTTTCAATCAAAAACAAACAGTGGTCTACATTGATGCGTAGCTTCTCTCCTCTTGATGTGTCAACACGAAGCAGAGACTCAGTAACAGGATGAAGATAAATTCCTAAACAAAGATTCAAACTTTATTCATGGGTACTGTTAACAAAACTAGGAAACGAGATTTGAAGGAGAGAAATGGTGGTGGTTACTTACGAAGCTCGGAGAAGAAGAGGATGAGAATGAGGACGGAGGAAGCTAGTGTGATCAATCCGCCGGAGAGTGTGCGGCTGTAGAAGTCGTCGTTGATCTTAGGGTAAGCATCTAAGTTCTTCAATCTGTTCATCAGGCCAGCCATTGCCACCACCACCACAGCAACAAGGCTTTTTCGCGATCTAGAGAATATATATATATATATATATTAAATACGATCGTCGTATTGGTATCGTATCGTATGGTGTGTTATAGTATACTTTTTATCTACATTTTTTATACTTTTGAATTAATGGGCTTTTATGTTATTAGCCCATTATAAACTTCTATGGGCTTTTATTGGGCTTGTTGTTGGTCGTAAGATGTATCACTAACAGGCCGAAACGTCGCAAAATGTGTTAGTAGGCGTTTAGTGGGCCTTAATATGGGCCTTTATTGAGCTTATTGTGGTCTTGATGAAAATTAGCGTTATAAACCCATTCTTAATAGGATAGAGTGACAAGTCTCTTTCCATTAATCTTTCAGCTTCACTTGTTCGTCTTTCCCTATTAAGGTATTTCAAAGTAAAATGTCTTTTTTTTTCATAGCCCAAAGATTTGTAATTGCAGAACATATGAGAACTTGAACTCCGATCAATGGAAAAGAGTAAAAAATGAGTCCCTAATGAACTATTATATATGTTTGATAAAATTATGTGAATGCATGCATTTTAAAACGATGAGGACTCCTCAAAAGTTAAGTTATATGCATATTTTATTCTACTATAGAAAATAAAATCTAGAAAGATAAACAAAAGAATGGACTAAGTTATGAACCTTTCTATAAAGTAACCCATTAGTTCAAGTAAATGTTGAAGATTTTGACGTTGCATGAGAGACTTTTGTACTAATGATAAAATTTTAGTTAGGTATATGACAATGAGCTTAGTGTGTACCGTAAAAGGGACAAATGTATCCACTAACCAGTAGCTAACAAATCGAAAATTTGATAAGATAATTGTTATATATCCTA
>JABAYD010059744.1:0-14882 GCA_014822095.1 Diplotaxis tenuifolia
AAATGAAAAGAAAGGGGGATAGCGGATCCCCCTGACATATGCCTCGTTCTGGCTTTCTGTACATATAATACTTGAATTTAATGCTTATTTAGCTATATTGATTCAAATTACAGTTTGCAACTGGTATATTTTTGGACTTATTTTATAAATAATTTTCCCTCAGGATTTTAAAATAAGATGTTTAAAATTTTGCATATACATTAAAAATTAGTTATTTTTTATTTTATCAATAAAATTCAACCATTCATACTTTTATCTTTTAATTTATGTTTTTATTTTAAAAAACAAATACATTAATTATATCATAAAACATCAGTCTTTTATATACAAGATAAAAATCTAGAACATCGTTTATTTAAATACAGGAGTATTATATAACACGGATACATACAACTCTCGTAAAACAAAATCTATTATCAAAAATTAATTTTTCAATACATGAACTAATCGCATTCCACCACCTAAATCATTATCGCCCCTGATCTTAATCAATCCGGTTTTTAGAAGCACCGCTAAAAACAATAAAGGAGGAGGGACCACTCAATGATGGGCTTTTGGGATAAGAGTGGTTGAAACATTATGGAAGATATCTCATACCGTTGGCCTTCGATGTAGTGCATCATCATTCCCGTGATGACCCAAAAGAATAAAGGAGAATATAAATTTGGAACAAGCCAGAGCGTTTAGAAAAGCCACATTCTAGGTCGCTTCAGTTGATCCACAAAGAGGTATATCCTTTATTCTTGATTCCCTTTTAGTTAACTGCTATGTTCTTAGTTTGGGACTTATTTTTTTTCTTCTTGCTTCCACCTCTTCAATGGTCTGGTTAGGATGGAGCCACACTGTTTTTGCTAGGTCCAATTTTGCATCTATAACATCCTCCAGTCCCTCTTATATATCATCTCATCTTTTGTACAAAGATTTCGTGATATTTCTGTAAAGCCTCAAATTTCTGTAGGATTCATGTTTAGTCCGGAGAGCTTGATAGAGTTTATGTTTCTTTTAACTTAAAAAGAAACAAACTAAAAGTATAACACAAAAAATGTCAAAACATTGTTCTTGCGAAGTGAAGATTAAAGCTTATAAGCATAGTTCTCTTGTGAAGCTCGATAACACTCTAAGCTCACCCTCTCCCTTGGACGAGAACAAGATCTTTGTTGTATTTATACTAAAATGTAAAAGCGTTTACTAAAAGAAAAAAAAACTAAAATAAAATTGAAAATCCAAAATCTGTTTCCTAAACAATAATAATAATCTTAGACTAAGATTCTTAGTTCACCAAAGAATAGAAATGAATAGGTATCGTGTGATCTCTTTAACTATCGTCTTGTAGTTCTTTTTCAGATCATGGTTAATAAACCGCATTAAGGATAAATGTTGTTTTAAGGATAAATATGTTTTTTTCTTTCGGATAAGATGCATTAAGAAAAATGTTACTTTTTTTTTGTAAATGGTTTTCTATTATTACTACAACTCTTAATGTTGTTCCTGGCTTGTTAATGTATACCAAAAAAGGTTGAGAAGGTCCACTAAATGGTAAAAGACGAAAGGACCATGAAGATTGATATTCCTGGGGATAGCAGTACGCGCCAGCCTGAAGTGGGCTCGGGTGGGCTGACCCGTCAAACGAGCATGACCAAGACAAACTGCCTTTGCTCACCAACCACTCACCCAGGTTCTTTTCGATGTAGGATGCACCGGTCTCTTTCGCTACAACGTACCAAAAGTATGGAGGCTTCGGCTCTACAAGACGCCCCACCTAAGCCATCAGGTTCCCCTAGAGACGCTAAGTAGATTCATGAATGAATCCATGGCATTTCTCTTGGTTGTTGGAATGTAATCAATATGGAGAGGCAAATAATGTATATGTGGTTTGTTTTTACAACAAACAATTAAAATAAGAAAAAATTCCTAAAACGAATTACCTAACTGAATTGTACACATAGTTCTATTAGTTAGTAGTGAATTAATATATTTATACATAAATATAATTTGGTCTACAATTATTTTACAAATAGCAATCTCCTAGATACTTTTTGTTTACATGTTGCATAAATAACTTTATGCCTAAGGTAGTATTTTAGTAGTTTACTTTATCAAACAAAATTATGATCTCTAAATAAACTAAGGCTTCGAATGTTTCTATCCTCCACGTCCCGCACCGTACTTAACAGTAACAAAAATCTTTACATATACTATATATCTATATATTTTTAAAACTGTAAAAATCGCACCGCAGTTAAACCATTTTTCTCACACCGCTTAAATCGCAGTTACCATTCAAAGCTTAAAAATGCAACTTTGAGGGAGCTCATATATTTGAAATAGAAGTAGTGCATATCCGAAGGTTTATTTGTACTGATGACTGAAATTGAAAAGTAGTTGAAACTGTATATGATCAATATAAAATATGTTTTAAACAGAGATTGTTTTTTTTAATCATAATAAAAAAAATTATACAAGGTCCCCATTTATATATATTGACCGTAATATTTTGGTCTCTTAAGACATGTCAAAGGGCAAATAACCAAACTAATGAGGGAGTTACAATATAGACATGGCATGGTGCTAGATTGGCAAATCAATCAAAGCACTCATGAGCCATGACATGACTCATCTTGCAAAAGAATACAAAGCAGAAACAACTTTAGAAAATGGTTATAAGTTTTTGTTCTCAAATATGATATAGAAATAATCAATCATTGAGAGAAAAAACAATGATGAGGTGTTATTAAATGTGGTACATTGCAATGCATATAATGCTCGTTGGTTAAGGTTAAAAGAACAGTCGAAATCATTTTCTCAAGAAGAGCCATTTTGTCTTTTTAATTTGGGCGGTGCTATTTCTTTCTTATCTTTTTATGGAATGTGAAAACACCATATAAAGTATAATTTGCAGATTAATGCAGATTTTGTCTTTTTAATAATATGAATATGATATCAGCGAGTCTGACTAGTCATCTTTTTTTTGTATATCAACGAGTCTACCTATATTCCTTTTTTCAAGAAAAAACGAGTCTACCTATAAAAAGAAACCCTGGTTTGCATTAGTTTGTCTACATATATGCCAAAGTTGTATTATGCATATTGTTGGAACAAAAATTATTGAATTATCATGAACATGATGAAACTTGTTGGACAGATTAGGTTGGATTTATACATTAAACCTGTTGGCATACAAGAATGATTTGTTGTCTGGGAATCTGTTTAGTGAGAGTTAGTACAAAAACTTGGACACTTGTTTAGTGAGAGGGAGACCATGTGATAGTTACATGGGTTGACATAATTATTGAAAAGAATCATGATATACGTACCTAATTACACATCAAATCCAAGGCGGTTAAGAAATTCTGTATTCATTTTGTCTAAAATAAGATCAAATTTACATAAATGTGTTGTTAAATACTTAGCAGTTAGCACTCCTCTCTACTGATTAATGAACATGATCTTTTTGGGTATATCATATCTGAACAAAAACCTAACTAAACCAGTACCAGACAACAGATTACTCTAAAGACAGAGAGAGGAAGATTTGACTTTTACTCTATACAAAAATAGCATAATCAATCAAACAAGAAAATCTTCAGGCTGCTCTGTTTCATACAATTCTAATCAAATTAGGTATTTTTTCTTTTGACCTTCTGGATTCCAAACACGTCCCACTAATCCAATGAAAATAAACATGAATTCTTAAACATTATTATTTTGGAGATTAATTGAACATTGGTGAAGTTACAAAGAGAGATAGAGAGGTTTAAACATTTTTTTTACTCTAAAAGATCTAGAAGTAACTGTTTTTTTTTCTTCAGTTTTTGTCATTGGAGTTTCTGTTGATGGACAAAAACTTGCTTAACATCTTCTTAGGCCTGCCAGGGATTGCACAGAAAGCCTTAAACCTAGATGGAGTTCTTCCTCCTCCTTGGTTCATAAACCTCTCATCTAACTCCTCATCTTCAGCTAGCTTACTTCTCAGTGTCCCTGCGAGCTTATTTGACTTGGGAGATTTGAGACCAGACACGCTCCACTGATCTTCCGGTCCTGCCATGCTTGTGGTCGTGCTGAAAGCAGCTGCACTTGGATTAGATGGGTCTATGTTGTGTGCAGCAAGAAGTGCTTTGATGTTGCTTGGAAGCTCAGTCATCTTAGCTTCACCGTTGTTGTTAGCTGCTGCGGCTCGCACCTGCTCATAGAAGAGGACTTGAACCACAACTCTCAGTGGAAGCATCTCGTTCTGCGCAGCGTGCATACACGCTTCCATTGATAGTTTCTTGCAGTCCAAGACTCTACATATTCTTTTTCTTTCTGATTTATTCAGATCCTTATGAGCCTATAGCAAACACACACAAAAAAAACTATGATTAGGTTTAGGTTTAGTGAACACAAACAATGATGAGAGATTAGTGTTTACCTTGAGATATATATCAATAGCTCTGTAAAGATCATCATGATCAAGCCTAGAAAACTCAGGGACACTCTCAGCTAAACTAACAAACTTAGAGAGAGGAAGATTCACATCTCTAGCAACCTGTTGGAGATATCCATCCACAAGCTTAGCCACTTTAAGCTTTGAGCTATGAGAGGCAGAGGAAGATCTTCTACTTTCTTGGAACTCAAGATCAATATTCTCAGCCGAACGAGATCTTTGTCTTCTATTCACCAAACCCTTTTTACCTCTCAAAGGACTTGTTGGTGGACTACTCTGCCCTAAGATCATAAACTGTTCCAAGATAGTCCCCACAACGTCCACATCGTATAACATCTCAGCCTTGTAAGACGTTGGAGGTATCAACAAGTCACTAACCGTTGCTTCTTCTAACTGAAGAGCCACCCTTCTTGCCAACTCCATTTTGGAAGAGGAAGATGCGTTTAAGATGTTAGCTGCTTTCAAGAGCTTAAGCAAGAAGCTGCAAGAAACCGCGGCTTTCTCAGCAGGAAGCAAGCTTATGATAGACTCCAACAACAACCTATGTTTTGATGAAACATCAGTCTCCGAATCCGAGTCTGAATCCTCTTTCTTACCGACTTGTTTCCGGTTTCTTTGCAGTGAAGGAAGCCACTTAGAGGCGTAAACCCTAAGGGCATCACCTATGAGACTAGAGGGTACTTTACCACCAGATTTGATAGCAATCATTGTCCTCCAGTAAAGATCTATCCCCAACTCTGCTATATCTTCAGCCCACCATCCGCTACTCGCAGCAGCGGCTCTGTTAGAGGACGCGTCATCGTCCCTAACACGCCTAGAATGACTATGTGAGAGACACACTTTGGATGGATGAGACAAGACCTTTGAGGCTATTGCCTCAATGCATCTACTAGTGATGGCAAGGTCTTCAGACCAGAGAGGAAAGGCCTTAGTGGTGTGAAGTGTGACTATGGAGTCTCTCCATCCGTTAAGGATGCATGTGTTCAAGAAGACTTCAAGCTTGTACACCAAGTTACCTTTCTCTACTTCCTCTGACATTTGAAGATACTCAGCTGCACATCTCGCTGCTACTATGTTGTAAGCGCTTATTGTTATTGTCATTCCGTAGCAGAACTTGGCACAGAGCTCAAAGGCTTCTACTCCTCCTGGGAACTCTGGAAGTTGGTTTGATTCTGGTGACTCAGAGCACATTCTTTGGAGCCTCAAACACTTGGAGAGCAGTGGAAACTATAGAAAAGAAGAAGACAACCAAAGAAACTCTTAGAGATAAGGTATCATCTCAAAGAAGAGGAAGTAGAAGAAAGGGTTACCTTGTGGAGATGATATTTGCTTCCTGAAACTTCAATTGTGTAATCACTGGAGACTTCAGAAGAAACACATCTGCAACAAGTAATAGTTTAGTTTCTTTACTCAACCTTTATGGTCAAAGATTTAGTTTAGTTATTTTTATTGTTTACCTTAAATCTTCTGAAGTGTAGAAAGTGTCAGGCCTAGATCCAAGTTTCATAAACTTCATAGCTTATATGTTCTTGAATCTTCAGAAACTCCTCTGCATAATGGCCTAACTCCAGAAGGGTTTTCTTCTTCTAAGTTTTCAAACCCTGAAGAACAGTTCCTACCTCAGGAAAACCTGACAAGATTCTTGTCTGCAAGTGAGACAAAACAGATGAAAGATTTGTCAGTGAGTTTTTTTTTATTTGGAGAAAAAAAGATTTTAAGTTTCGGTTGGGACTTTGTCTTTGTGGTGAGTGATTTAGTTAAGATATATAGAATGATAAATGGAAAAAGAAAATTGGGTAAGAAAAAAAAAAGAGAAAAACAAAATCCCAGAAAAACCGAGGCCACCACTAAAGTTCATGTCCATTCAATCAAACTCCTTATACCCAATATGATATGGACATACATACAAACAAAAAGAATCAAAATCAATGCAATAAAGGAAAAAAGGATAAAGATAAGAGTTGGATATCCTATCAACATAATATCACAACCCACCCAAGTTCCATCAATCACGAAAGATAACTAAAACACCATACTCCATGGTTCACACATCATAACAAGAATACTCTTCAGTTTCCATGCATAAACCAAGAAGAAGAAAAAGTAGAAAATCTCACTTTGCATGAAAACAGAACAACACTCTTCAAATCATCAGCCTTGAAATTTCTTGGTCTTTTTTTCTGAGAAAGGAGATGTTTTGAGCAAGCTAAGCAAAATTTTCCAGAAAACACTCTTCACCAATCATTCAAAAGGTTAAAGAGTGAAGCAATATAAAGCAGTGTGATATGCTTTGCAACTTTTTGTTTTATTCATAATTGAGAGTTTTTATTTTAATTTAATCTTTTGTTAAAATATTATTAATATTTGATGTTTTTTCTTTTGTGATTTTTTTGGCTGTAAAATATGGTGCTTTAGGCCATTCGCCAGCGTGCAAAGAAGAATCACCAGTCCCACGTGCCTCTGCTCATCCCACCTTCTCTCTTCCTCATCACTGCCTCTCCTTATTTTTTCCTCTTATTTTTATTTTTACATTTTTTACCATTTTCATTGTTCATTTAAATTAATTTTTCTGACTCGTAGGACATGCTCTCGTTATTTGTTGTAAAAGGACTTGCGATTTTTTTAAATATATAGCCAATAAAAAAAATATATACATAAACGTGATATCTATATTAAAACAGAATCATTTTTTATCCACTGATACAAGTTGTCATTTAAATTTGGATTCTTTCTAGAATGTTACAAATAAATCAATAATACACACATATAATTTATTGAACCGCACTACTTAAATCAAACCGACACGATTAATATCTATAAACCAAATTTAAAAAACCGACAGTTTATCAAAATATAGAAATCTACTAATTATATGAAACCAATAGATTTCATATGTTAACAGTTCCTTAACAAATATGAAAATCTACTTATTATATGATATCAATAGATTTTAGAAATAGTAATATACCGTTTAATATCTAACATGTTTATAAAAAAATGAAATCTAATAATTAAATAAAATTGATATGTTCAGGTGTTTAATATATATATATTAAATTAGTTATCAATCACTTATTTAAATCATGTATTTAAAAAATGTTAATGTATTTTAATCTTAAATAACAATCACTCTATTTTGATAACTTCAATCGTAAGTTTTTTTTTTATTTTTATTTTAAATTAAATGTAAATTAAAACCAAAAATTAAATCTAAAAATTAAAAACGCGGTTATATTTTTATATTTTTTTACAAAATAAACTATTGCAATTTATTTTTTTTAAGTGTCATTTTTTAATTTTAAATTAGATGTTTGATTATTTGGGATTTCTTTGTTGATAATATCAGCTTATAATAATTCAGTAGATTTAAAAACTAAAAACCAAAAGATGAAAATATAAAAAAAATTTAAAAACTAAAAATTAAAAAACAAAATCTAAAACAAAAGTTGAAAAAAAAAACTAAAACTAAAAATCTATTGCAAACCAATCATCACCACAAATTTTGGATTACTGATTTTATGCCAAAACGTATTTTAAATAAAGACAAAAACCAATTATATAATTTTTTAATCATAAAAAAATATGTATTTATTAGTGTGGTTATACAAATATAATGCATATATTTTTGAAAATGACATGACATTAACGAGAGTGTAAATATAATACTATTGTTGTATAATGAAATCGCATGGTCCACATCGGTTTACGTCCAAGTCATGGTAGGGATGATTTTGCCATTTACGTTCTCTTCCTCATATCTACAGATTAGTCTAATTTACATTTGTGTTATATATCATTCTTACCTCTTACCACATTTGAAATTGTTGACATTTCACGCAACTACTTTTACAGTTTTGATTTAGAATATAAAATGTAATCATTAAAAGAATGTTTGAATGTTTGAATTTTAAGCAGCCATATTGTCCATACACCACTTGTTATCAACTTATCAAATGTGCTATAATATCGAAGAGCGACAATGAAATCGACAATAACCTCTATTTTCGTATCGTCTTTAATGAGTGTACACACTTTATGACGAGTATAAGGAAATTTTTTTATGCTTTCATGAATAGCATAACTAAGTAGCTAGAGATGTATGCATGTATATATGTACATATATTCATATATAAAGAAAAGGTGAATGACAATAAATAACAAATGTAATTAATTGTATAATTCGAATGTAACATTACCTATCCATGTTAACAAAGAAAAGTGGAGGCCTGCTAATAGCAAATCATTGTAAGTAGATTACTTTTCATAGAAAGACAAAATGCAAGACTTGATCATCTCTTTGTATCTATTAATAATTACTTTTGACTGAGATAATGCAGATTGCATTTTTACCCCTTCTTTTGAAATTGCTAAAAGAAACAAATATATATACATGGAGTATAACTGTATAAGATAAAGTTATGTGGATTCTGGTCAATGCTAAAACTTAGGGAGCCTAACATTAACTAGAGAGATAGGTTATATATTTGATGTTCTGATCACTTTTAACAGTTTAAGTGGAGTTCTCTCTGTGTTAATTTAATAAAAATATTGATACTGACTCATTCAATAATAATCACCTCTCGGACTCCTATGAGTCTTATTAGAGTATGTACATTACAAGATATTCTAGAACAATAGGATAGAGGCAATCAAACGTTTCTCATGGAAGATACTTCAGATACCCCTTAAAAATTCTTATTGTATCAACTTGTAAATGCTTCAATTTTGTAGAAATATTTTGATTTAGTTAAATAGTTAGACTATGTTAAATACTAGTTTATTGGGGGTTAAAACCACTTTAGATACTGGAGTGATGGTTATGCTCTTATAAAACGGACGGGAAAGAGAGAAAAACCTCAGTCAATCATCGAGGTTGCTCACTCTTTCATTATTTCAATATTTAAAAAGAGTAATATTATACAGTCTCAATCTTAGTAGAAGTCGTAGGTTTGAAGAAAGACATCTGTATATATATGATATATATCCCTTTTCACAATTAAGCTTCCCCATCACATAGCAATTATTGAATGTTTTAAGATCGACAGCATCTCACTGCAACCGGTAAAATGTCATCCATCGAAAGGACTCAAAAGTCATGAACCAAATATTAATACCCTATTTTGCTTTGATCATGTTCAAGATCTAACGTGACAACTACACTTAGCCTAATAATTTATATAATGCCACCTTTGCACGTTTAAGAAAATTAGAGACTTACAGTGTGGATCGAGATGATGCAGAAGAAAGCTGCTCTTTGTTTTTATTACCAAATGAGGAGACGTGTGTGTGTTGAATTGGAACGGTACTAACAAAGAAGAAGTGTATATATATAAAAACTTGGAGTTTATTTTTTTGTTCTTTGATAGATCCAAAGATATTGATATATATGTATGGCTTAAGTTAAAAACACAGAACTTATGATACAAACAACAATGTCCCATGACTTGTCAGAATCGGTACCTTTAAACTCCCCGAACGAGTACCAGTGGTTGAGGGAACACAACTATAAAAACCCGTCACGGCTCCGGTCGGTATTGTCTACCCATGAGTGTGACGAGAGATTGTCTTGGATCAATCAGTGGCCACTAACGACGAAGGTAACAGGGGCCAGTGGCAGTATCATAGTAAAGTGGTTTGATGAAGGGTGTTTACGGGTTTGCATGAGAAGTTCCTATCCTGATGTCAACTCTACGTGTGAAAGAAGATGAGAAAAGGTTATAAAGATTTTTGATTTTATTTTTGATCGTGTAACCCAAGTGGGTGTCCAACCGACAATGGCTGCTTTTGGTGGTCCCCCTTGGATGTTAGAAATCCTCCACGGTTGGAGCTGAGCTGGATTTTGTACTCCTTGTAATAAGATCTTGTTCTCTCTTATTTATTCAGTTTTGGCCAAATTTGCTGTCTTTCTTGTGAAGGAAATGAATGGATAACAATGTGGTGAGTTAAGTTGTTTGGAAGGATTTCGAAAATGAAAAGTATTTATTTCAGACAGTTATTTTCTTTTTAAAAAGCTTGATTGTAATATGAAAATTTGTGGATAATATTTATCAGAAAGTTTGGTTTTATATAGTATAAATAGATATAAAACAATTAATATGCGAGTAATTGATTTTTAAGATAATAATTTTTAATTTATAGGGTTATTTAAGTAGCACTCCTTCTTTTTCAATTTAATCTATGTTTTCTAAAAAAAAAATTATTTCAAAAAATATATATTTTACATTTTCAATGCATTAATTAATTTTAAATTGTAAATCTCAAAGTATTTATTTAAATCTCATTGGTTAGAAGTTATGGGAAAGAATAAATTATAAAAATTAATGTATTAGAAATTAAAAATCATAATTTTTTTAATATGTGTAAAAATTCTAACATTTGCGTCTTATTGAAATAGAGGAAGTAGTTAACTAGATTATAGAGTACAATTAGTAAAATGATTTTGGTGGCAAAATAAGAAAGATTTTTTTCTTTACGGGGGTTGATTTTAACACCTTTTCACTTGTACTTAAAATTATGATATTTTAGTAAATGATGTAAAACTGTACTACTATTTAACTTGATATGGAATTAACATATCATGTTTTAATACCCCCGCGGGAAACCATTGATATCAAGGAAAATAATAAGTTACTATTATTATTTTCTGAAAGAAAAATAGCAAGTTATTTGTACAAGGATTCATTGGTATCATCAAGGATGAGTGTAACTAACACCCATCCATATGAGGCCATTTACTTGATTGAAGAAAGTAAGGGTCTTGTTTTACATAATAGTGAGGGTCCGGTTACTTTGCTGTTGATTAGTTTTGTTCATTATTATCAGGAGACTTTTCCTCCAGTGGACAAACCAACTCGAAGTGATTTTTCAACTGCACATGTTATACTAGTTTAGTCAAATGATCCAATAAATATTACAAATAATTGCTCCAAATTCTGGTTTGTACTCGTTTTTTCACCTGTACAGACTGACATACTTAGAAACTGGGACTGTTACTCTCTGTAATTACATAACTAGATAGGCATATTTGTTTTACATATATATATATATATATATGTATGTATAGTTGTATACTCCCATCTTTAGCACATAGAGTATGAATCGAAATCCTTATAAAAATGCATCAATGACTATAATGTAATCGAAAATACTTTTAACCTCTGATAAAATAAAATCTTTTCCTTTGTCTGTGAGTGTAAACAAACAGATGAATCATGTTAAATATAAAGTGGACTGCGATATAATCCTCCAGATGAGTTTCAGACAACAAACTTTGTTCACTTCAGTATTTGTGTTACTGCATAGTAGGCATGCTTTTGGTTGCATCGCTTCCTAGGAGGACACTTGTTTCACAAGTTTGGTATGGACTGTTGAGAGCATGTTGCGTCCCCAAGTTTCAAAAGTGGTGTTTGTATCATCGGAAGCTAAAGACTTGGTGGAAGCTAATCATCCTTATGACTTGTAGTTTTGTAGGCTTGTACTGTTTTTGTGTTGGTTGGGCTGCTTTAGTTTTTTATGCCTCTTTTGGGTTGGCCTGGTTTTTGGTTAAAGGTTGATGTTAAGTGGGTGTATGTTTGTCTAGCTTAGTGGGCTTGTAACCCTTTGAAACATTGTTCTTCAATATAAAAAACCAACCCCATGTGACAATTTTTGCTATATAAAGAAATTCATGACAGTACTTTCATATAGTATTATTAGATGCTGTTCTAAGTTCAAGTTTAATACAATCATTTGTACTTTTTTACAGTGGAAGCCACGTGTTTGTGGAAGAGAAAGAGTAACACAAGTGATTCCGTTGGCTTTTTCAACCAAAAAGACAAAGACAAAAGCTGTAAGTGGAGGACTGAATCAAGCCGCAACGCGTGGAGATAGATGATGATAATACTCAGAACACACAAAACCGAACGTTGATACTTTCTTTCGTTGACTAACTTGCCCTTAGCCGCACTTCTCGAGGTTAAAAAGGCAAAGGCCATCTCTAAAGATAATACTAATCATCACCACCAAAAACTCAGAAAGCATCTCAATCTATTATTTATTTATTTTTTTTTCCATTATAGAGCTCCGAGAATCAGACACGACATAATCACAGCTAAAAGCTCTGTTTCTTGGTTCCTTAATTCTTTTTTTTTCTTTAAGATTGTTTTCTTCTTTTTACTCCCTTTACATTATATTCTCTGGTAGATTATCTACCGTAGATATCATCAAGCCGTGTTTACTTTGTGTCATCTCTTTTCGAATTTATTTATATATCTTCAACTCCGGAGATCGAGTTCTTGATCGGTGTTAAGAGGAAGTCCAAGAAGATGTGGTGGATGATGGGTGAAAACGGTGGTCACTATTGTTCTAAGAAATCAGATGATCTATGTGGCACACAGGTTCTTTTCTTCTTTAATCGTTTCTTTAAATTGAAACAAGATCTTGTTTAATCAATGGTTCTTGATTTGGTAAACGGAAACTTTCTAATTGATATCTCAAATTATAGATCTTATGGTTTTGATCTGAGTAATTTTATTTTCTTGAATTAATTAGATTGATCTATTTGTTTGAACAGAACATACAATCTACAGTCAACAGTTTTGGTTTATAATCAGGCTATATTGACTTTTTGTTTGTTTGCGGTTTCTACAGGAATCAGATCGAGGTTTTGGCATCACCAGACTATGTTGCATGTTACGTGGTGTCGACTTAAAGTCAATCATATTACTATTAGTAATCGTCCCACTATGTGTCATCGGTGTCTACATTCACTTCCTCAAGATCTCATACTTCTTGAGACCCTTATGGGAATCACCACCAAAACCCTTCCACGAGATTCCTCATTACCACCACGAGAATGCTTCCATGGAATCTCTCTGTAAACTCCACGGCTGGGGTATCCGCGAATACCCTCGCCGTGTCTACGACGCCGTCCTCTTCAGCACAGAAGTCGAGCTTCTCACCATACGGTGGCAAGAACTCTACCCTTACGTTACTCAGTTCGTTCTCCTCGAGTCTAACTCCACCTTCACCGGTTTACCAAAACCGCTTGTCTTCGCCAGCCACAGGGCTGACGAGTTCAAGTTCGTCGAGCCGCGGTTGACGTACGGGTCGATAGGAGGAAGGTTCAAGAAAGGAGAGAAGAATCCTTTCTACGAAGAGGCTTATCAGAGGGTAGCCTTGGATCAGCTTCTAAGACTCGCGGGCATCACAGATGATGACTTGCTGATCATGTCTGATGTCGATGAGATACCGAGCAGACACACGATAAACCTTCTCCGTTGGTGCGATGACATACCACCGATCCTACACTTAAGACTTAAGAACTATCTCTACTCTTTCGAGTTCCCGGTCGACAACAAGAGCTGGAGAGCGTCCGTTCATAGATACAAGACCGGTAAAACGAAGTATGCGCATTACAGGCAATCAGATGAGGTCTTGGCGGATTCAGGATGGCATTGTAGCTTCTGTTTCAGACGGATCAGTGAGTTTGTGTTCAAAATGAAAGCTTATAGTCACTATGATAGAGTGAGGTTTGGTCATTACTTGAACCCTAATAGGGTTCAGAGAGTTATATGCAACGGGGATGATCTGTTCGACATGATTCCGGAGGAGTACACGTTTAAAGACATCATCGGGAAGATGGGTCCGATTCCACATTCTTACTCGGCGGTTCATCTTCCTGGGTACCTCTTGGAGAACGCGGAGAGGTACAAGTTTCTACTTCCGGGGAATTGCGTGAGAGACAAGGAATGAATGGTTTTTGAAACCACAAATTTTGATATCACAAAACTTGAAGATGGTGAGTGTGGAATAATCCACGTTAAAGCATATATATTGTATTAATGAAAGCTAATACAAAAATGAACACTAACCAGACCGGCCAGTGGCACATGGAAAAGTATAGGAGAAGATGATACAAAGGGCATGTGCTGATTGAATCGTTAGGTAAATAAAGAGAATCAGTTGATTTTATCAAACTGACTTATAGTTTTGGCTGCAAATGATTGATAGTATTTTTTATTGGAAATAAATGTATACATGTTCTTTGTCAAACGAAAAAATGAATACATGCTGTTAAAGACATATATGTGTCCACACAAATTGTGAACAGAAGAATATAAATGATACCCTCCTTTAGTCACATCTATCCTCTCTTGCATTCTTTATTGTACAACATGTTCTTGTCCGCTCGTTTCAATTTATTATTAGGGGTTTTGGACCATTCATTATATAAAACTACCTCTATAGAAAGTTAGGGCCTGAGGGTACTATAAAATTATGGTACTGTTTATATGTGTGTATGTTAATAAATGAAACCCAAAATTCATGGGCCACAAGTAGTTTTGCCACTCATCGTATAGACCCTGCTACAAAACAGCCCAAGCAATGTACTAATACATCGATCACATAATAAGATACTCCACTCCACCTACGATATTTTCGAGTGTCAACTTTAGTAATCTCTTTACGTTTAAATGAT
>JABAYD010059762.1:0-10087 GCA_014822095.1 Diplotaxis tenuifolia
TTTTGGAAAAAGTCTTGCAGTTTTGTATATGCGGTTGTGAGCCAGTGTCGTATATTATACGTTGCACTTGCATTACCACAACAATAAGGTAAAGAAGCCTTGTCTCTTCTTCGTCTCATATATTCACTTTCCTGCAATACTAGAAAAGTATCTAACCCCGAAGAAAAATGAGAAACATGAGATTGTTTCTTCTATTTCTTTTCTGTGCTCTCATGTTGCTTGTAGCATATGGTTTTACCGAAGAAACCGATATGCAAGCGTTGCTGGAGTTCAAATCTCATGTTTCCGAAGGAAAACAAGTTGTCTTGTCCTCATGGAATAACTCAAATCATCTCTGCAACTGGAAAGGAGTTACATGTGGCCGCAAACACAAGAGAGTTACTGGCTTGGACGTGGGAGGATGGGAGCTGGGCGGGATGATATCACCATCTATTGGTAATCTTTCGTTTCTCATATCGCTCAATCTTTCTGATAACTCCTTTGGCGGTATCATCCCTCACGAGGTTGGAAACTTGTTTAGAATTCATTACTTGGATATGAGCCATAATGTTCTGGGAGGAGAAATTCCAATTAGCCTATTTAACTGCTCTAGATTGGTGGGTCTTTTTTTCCATTCAAATCATCTTGGAGGAGGTGTTCCTTCAGAGTTCGGGTCACTGAGGAAGCTTTTAAATACGAATATTGGTTGGAACTACTTTATAGGGAAGCTCCCTGCATCTCTAGGAAACTTGACATCACTAAATGGAGCTTGCTTTATGGATAACAGTTTAGAAGGAGAAATTCCGGGTGATATAGCTAGATTAGCTCAAATGGTCATTCTTAATTTAGCAGGGAACAACTTCTCTGGTTCTTTTCCGTCCGCAGTATACAACTTTTCCTCACTTGAGTTCTTAAACTTAAATGATAATCATTTCTCGGGTCACCTGAGACCTGATTTTGGGGATCTGCTACCAAACCTACAAGAGTTAAATCTGGGACGTAATTTTATCAAAGGCGTCATTCCAACTACACTTTCCAACATCTCCAGTCTTCAAACTTTGGAGCTCGCTGAAAACAATCTGACAGGAGTTATTCCTGTGAGCTTTGGAAAATTACGAAATTTGAAATTCCTACTTGTGGAAACAACCTCTTTGGGAAGTGGCTCGTCTGGAGATCTTGAATTTCTTGATGCTTTAACTAACTGCACCAAACTAGAAATTTTAGACGTTAGTAAGAATAGGCTTGGAGGTCACTTGCCTACCTCCATTGCAAATCTGTCCACATACCTCCGAATTTTATTCCTCGGAATGAATTTCATCTCCGGAAGCATTCCTCACGGAATTGGAAATCTCATAAGCCTACAAAAGCTTCTGTTATTAGAAAATCAGTTAACAGGCCTTCTCCCAACCTCTATTGGCAACCTTTTACAATTAGAGGCATTTGGTCTTAACTTTAATAGTATATCTGGAGAGATACCATCTTCTCTAGGAAACCTCACTCGGTTAGACATAGTAAACTTGGCCAACAATAGATTTCAAGGAACCATTCCCCATAGTCTCAGTAACTGTACTTCCTTACGGTACTTAAGCATTGACGATAATAAGTTGGAAGGCACTATACCTCGGGAAATTATGCGAATTCAGTCCCTTGTTAAACTAGACCTCTCAGGTAATTCTTTGACTGGTTCTCTACCAGAAGATTTTGGAGGGCTTAAAAATCTTGTTATACTATCTGTTGAGCATAATAAATTATCTGGAAAAATCCCACTTTCCTTGGCAAATTGTCTCCCAATGGAAATAATTTCGCTGCGAGGAAACCATTTTGATGGAGCCATTCCGGATATAACAAGGTTGGTGGGTCTTAAAAGGGTTGATTTCTCCAACAATCATCTCTCTGGAAGTATACCTGCATATCTTGCAAACTTTTCTTCATTGGAGTATCTCAATCTCTCCGTCAACAACTTCGAGGGAAGTGTGCCAACACAAGGAAAATTTCAAAATGCTACCATTGTTTCAATATTTGGAAACAAAAATCTCTGTGGAGGCATCAAGGAATTCAAACTGAAGCCATGCTTCACTGAAGCACTGTTGATGGCAGGATCAAAAAAGAGTTCATCTCATGTGAAGAAAATAGTGATTGGGGTCAGCATTGGTATAGCTTTGGTTTTACTCCTTGTCTTAGCTTCAGTTTATCTATGTTGGCTCAAGAAAAGAAAGAAGAACCAGCAGACTAATAATAATCCAACTCCTTCCACAATGGAGGTCTTCCTTGAGAGGATACGTTATGGAGATATCCGAAATGCGACCTATGGGTTCTCTTCAAGCAATGTGATTGGATCAGGAAGTTTTGGCACCGTGTTTAAAGCCTTTCTCCCTGCTGAGAACAAGTTCGTTGCTGTGAAAGTTCTAAACATGCAGAGACGTGGAGCAATGAAGAGTTTTATGGCGGAATGTGAATCCCTCAAGGACATAAGGCATCGTAATCTTGTGAAACTGTTGACGGCTTGTTCGAGTGCTGATTTTCAAGGAAACGAGTTCAGAGCTCTCATCTATGAGTTCATGCCCAATGGAAGCCTTGACATGTGGCTGCACCCGGAGGAAGTGGTGGAAGAGATTCGCAGGCCTCCAAGAACCTTGACACTTCTTGAGAGACTCAATATTTCTATAGACGTGGCTACGGTTTTGGACTATCTTCATGTTCATTGTTACGAACCTATAGCTCACTGCGATATCAAGCCAAGCAACGTCCTCCTAGATGATGATTTGACTGCCCATGTCAGCGACTTTGGTCTCGCTCGTCTTCTCCTCAAGTTCGATCAAGAGTCCTTTTTCAACCAACTAAGCTCAGCTGGTGTTCGAGGAACCATTGGCTATGCCGCACCAGGTAAAACTATTTCACTCATTAATCATTATTATATGAAGCAAATAGTATTTTTTTCATTACATTCTTGTTTCTGTGAATTATGGTGCAGAATATGGAGTGGGAGGATAACCATCTATACATGGTGATGTGTATAGTTTTGGGGTTCTGCTTTTGGAAATGTTCACCGGAAAAAGACCAACTGATGAGTTATTTGGCGGAAACTATACACTCCACAGCTACATCAAATCTGCATTGCCAGAGAGAGTGTTGGACATTGCAGACAAATCGATTTTTCAAAATGGTCTCAGAGTCGGGTTCCCAATTGCTGAGTGCTTGACACAGGTTCTGGAGTTGGACTTAGGTGCTGTGAAGAATCTCCTAATAACCGGATGGAAGTGAGTGAAGCTACAAAAGAGTTAATCTCAATCCGAGAGAGGTTCTTTAAAGCCAGAAGAACAGCCAGACTCTGAAGTGTTTATGGTTTACTCTACAGACTTGAAAACCTACTTAAAAGTTTATTCCAAGAATACCGCTTGCATAATGTGTGGTTTGGCTCTTTTTATGTGCTCATATGCTTGCAGACTACTGTTTATGAATGGTTTTTATTTACAGACAAAGATAAATGTTCTGTTACTTATTTTGCTTTCAGATTCTGTTCTTTTGATTTTCTTGTCTTGTTTACTTAACCTTTTGGTATGCACATCACTGTCCAGGTAGAACTGACTTTAGAAAAAGAAATAAGTACATACAGGGCGGAGGCAATGAATGATTAGAGGGATCATGTGGCCCTACTATTTATCAAAATATCTTTGTTTTTGTTTTATTTTTTTTTATAAACCCTATTAGTAAACAAAATTTGACCCCACTAAAATATGATCCCACTAAAAAAAATTACAAAACATTAAAAATGGAAGATAAAATTTAATTATATAAATAATATGTTTATATTTTATTTGTTAAACACTGGATTTATTAATTTTAGGTACATAGGAAACAATTTTCCTTAATTTTAACCTAAAATTCGTATTTTTAACCTTAAAGGTTAGTCACATATTCATATTAAGCCAAATTATTTTAGGTCCAAATAATTAATATTAAAAAACAATAATAAATAAGCAAATTTGAGAAAAAAAGAGATTGGTACTTCTTTTTTGGACGAACGCAAGATTGTGAGAACTTTCATGCTCAATAAACAATTTTCAAAATAAATTTTAGGCTAGTTTTCTTTTTTTTTTTGTTATACTCTCTTTTTGCTTATATTATTTTACTATACTATAAATAATTATTCATTTATTCAATTCAATAAAAATTTTAAAGGTTAATCTTAAAGGTTAGTCATATATTCATATTAAGCCAAATTATTTTAGGTCTAAATAATTAATGTTAAAAAATAATAAATAAGCGAATTTGATTAAAAAAAGGATTAGTACTTTTTTTGGACGAACGCAAGACTGGAGAAATTTCATGCTCAATAAGAAATTTTCAAAATAAAATTTAGGTTAGTTTTCTATTTTTTTTGTTATACTCTTTTCTTTTGCTTATACTATTTCACTTTACTATACATAATTACGCTTCACTGATTTAATTCAATAAAAATGTTAAAGGTTAATTTATGTTCTTGATGTAAATACCTTTAACAAGTAATTCTATATTTTGAAGTAGATTAATTTTAAAAATTTATCAGACAACTAATGGATCAGTTTCTGAATATAAATTTGTCGACGGATGATAGTTTCTCAGACATAGACATGAAGGAATATTATCAAAATAGTATTAAGAAATTGCATTTGTGATTATCTTAAGTTTTTTATAGAAAAATAAAATGAAAATATAGCAAATGAAACTGTGATAAACATCTAAGCCTATATTTATTTATAGTTTCTTATGATTTATAAATTATGTTTTGATCGTAGAGTATAAAAAAAAAATTCTGACCCTAGTACAAAAAGTTTCTGGCTCGTACATAGCAGAAAACAAAGACTCCATTCCATTGATGCTATGCATGTCCATGTCGTCGAAGACACAACAATATGAAGAAAATATGTATCCATATATATACCAAGAGAAAAACCATAGAAAAAGTTACAAAGCTCATGCGCCATAATAAGCCAACTGAGAAACGGATCATTATGTCAAAAGGAAAAACAAAGAACGAAGAGACCCACAGATCCAGAGTCCAGCTAGTTCCGGGGAATGACGAGTGTTTATGGTTCCACCCATGGAAAACAGTGAGACTGTATTAGTAATCCACAGACTGCGAACATCTCTGACATGGCCCCATCTTGTTCGCCTCTCTCTCTGACTTCTTGTCTCCCTTATAGGTCAGTGCCAAATTACGCCTCCCGGCAGTCTTGAATAAGTTTCTTCAACCTTTACAATTGACATCTGAAGAGTTCTACCCACAATGGAGATCACTTTCAGGATGAAATTCATACACTAACCAAGCGAAGACGGTCCAATTGATGTAGCCAAGGCTACGGATAACGCAAGTCTTCTATTGATTCTGAGAATACATAGAACAATTGCTTTCTTGAGATCGTTGAGAGTGCCTTTTACAACACTTAAGGCATCGATATATATAGTAGCTTGTTAAGCAAAAACCTAAAAGATTAAGGAATAGAAGTTTTCCTTATCTTTGACAAATAAAAGGAATAAAGCCATAAAACATAAGTATGAAGTAAAAAGGAAATAAGGAAGCTAAAGCCAAAACGAAGTAGGTTGCATGCTGCATCAGGTCTCCCGGGGTAAGAGAAGATTCGCCCTCGAATCTTCAAGATCATCATGCGGTACGTACGGCACCAAATGTTTGACATTAAACACATCCGAACATCGTATACCATCTGGTAGAGAAAGTCGATATGCGTTGGCATTAATCTTCTCAAGAATCTCCAGTGGACCAATTTTTCTTGCCTTTAACTTATTGTACTCGTGTGGAGCAAATCGCTCTTTGGTTAAGATGGCCCATACTTTGTCACCAACCTTGAACTGGACGTCACGACGATGCCGATCCGCAGCTTCTTTATATTTTGCGGACGTAAGCTTTAAGTTGTCATGTACTAATTGATGAATACGAGACACATTGCCTACAAAATCCACCGCCTCACCATGGTCACGCGTAGCATCCGGGACCAGTGCAAGATCAATAGGACCTCGTGGAACAATTCCATAGACCACGCGAAAAGGACTAAAAGACGTACTACGGTTTACTGCATGATTGAAAGCAAACTCTGTTTGACAAAGAACAGAATCCCAAGTCCGAATATGACTCCCAACCAAGCACCGCAACATGTCGCCTAAGGAGCGATTTATTACCTCTGTTTGTCCGTCGGACTGAGGATGATATGCAGAGCTCATATCAAGACTGGTACGTAGAAGCTTCCATAGAGTACGCCAAAAATGACTGAGAAAACGTGAATCTCTATCGGACACAATAGACAATGGCAACCCGTGAAGACGATATATGTCTCGAAAGAATAGTTGAGCTACCATGACAGCATCTGTTGTTTTTTTGCAAGGGATGAAGTGCGCCATCTTAGAGAAGCGGTCTACCACAACAAAGATTGAATCAAATCCACGTTGTGTTCGAGGAAGACCAAGAACAAAGTCCATGCTGATATCGGTCCATGGCTGAGTCGGAACCGGCAATGGCATGTATAAGCCTCCATTCGATGCGTGTCCTTTTGAAGTTTGACAGACGACACAACGTTCAACAAAACGTGCGACATCACGTCTAAGAGAGGGCCAAAAATATGAATCGAGAACGAGTTTAAGAGTTCTATCACGTCCCATGTGACCTTCGCTGTGTAATTCTTGGATGATACGCAAACGCCAATTTCCTTCTGGAATACACAATTGGTCACCACGAAAAATAAACCCGTCGATGATGACAAAGTCCGAACGCAACCGAGCTTGAACCTCGTTCCAAATCCGCCCAAAGTATGTATCAGTTGCGTAGAGTTCCGTAATTGAAGCTAGACCTGGAATGGTTGCATGAAAAGTAGCAAGGAGAGAGTGACATCTGCTGAATGCATCTGCCACTTTATTTGTTTTCCCCGATTGATGTCGGATGACAAAGGTAAATTGTTGGAGATATGGGATCCAAGACGCATGGCGAGATGAAATATTGGTCTGACTATCCAAATGTTTGAGCGCGTCATGATCGGTGAAAAGAATAAATTCTTGATGAAAGAGATAATGACGCCAATGTCGAATAGCTTGAACAATGGCATAAAACTCCACATCATACGTACTGTAACGAGCCCTTGAACCCACTATTTTCTCGCAAAAAAACGCAACCGGACGTCCTTGTTGACTAAGAACGGCTCCAATGCCGGCTTTGCAAGCGTCAGAGTGTAACTCAAACACGACAAAGAAATCCGGCAAGGCTAATACGGGGGCAGAAACCAGACACTTTTTGATGGTGTTAAAGGCCGCTGCTGCTGCATCTGTCCACAAGAATGTCGATCCTTTCATGCAGTCAGTGAGAGGCGCCGTTAAAGCACTAAAATTCTTGACAAAGCGACGGTAGAAAGACGCTAGGCCGTGAAAGCTACGAACGTCGGTGACAGTCTTAGGCGTAGGCCAAGATTTGATTGCTTCAATCTTGCTAGGATCAACTTCTAACCCGTTTGCTGAGATGATGTAACCTAAAAATAGGACTTGCGAAGAACCGAACACACACTTCTTCCGTGCTGCAAAGAGTTGTTGTTGTCGAAGGATGGACAGCACGTCTTTGAGGTGGCGCATATGACTATCCAAGTCTGAACTGAAGACTAAGATATCGTCGAAATATACGACCACACATTTACCAATAAATGGGCGAAGAGCTTGGTTCATCACACGCATAAAAGTACTTGGGGCATTAGAGAGACCGAACGGCATTACTAACCATTCAAATAAACNNAATTTGATGGTAACCGCTCTTAAGATCCAGTTTGGTGAAGATGGAAGCTTTCCCAATTTGGTCTAGTAAGTCATCTAGTCGTGGTATGGGAAAACGATATCGAACGGTGATTTTGTTAATCGCTCTGTTGTCAATGCACATACGCCACGTCCCATCTTTTTTGGAATGAGCAAAGCAGGAACCGCCGTTGGACTTAGACTTTCACGTACGTGACCTTTTGCGAGAAGCTCCTCGACTTGCCTCCGTAGTTCATCATGCTCTTGTGGACTCATCCTATAATGAGGACGATTTGGTAGGGCCGAATTTGGTAAGAGATCTATGTGGTGTTGTGTATCCCGTAGAGGAGGAAGCCTTGTTGGAAGATCTTGAGGAAAGACATCCGCGAACTCGGATAAGAGTGTATCAAATGCGGGAGGCGCCGATATGGTTTCAGTGGAGGAAACCGGAGAAGAGACGATCGCCCAAACAACTTGAGATTCTCGTAAGTGTTCTTCAAAAGCAGCCTTTGGAAGAATGAGGAGATTTTGCTCCTTACGGGGAGCAGGCGTAGACACCAAACACTCGTCTGGTGTCGGTTGTTTTAGTGACGGCAAAAGGGTCACCTTACGTCCTTTGAACTCAAAGCTGTAAGTGTTATCCTTGCCGCGATGCGTCACTTGTCAAATTGCCAGGGACGGTCGAGAAGTAAATGACATGCATCCATAGGTACGATATCACAACAAACTATATCTGTATATGACCCAATTGAGAATGGGATGTTAACCTGGCGCGAGACGGTGATGTCAACTCCTTTGTTAAGCCAAGCCAACTTGTAAGGTGATGGGTGTGCGACCGTCTTGAGTTCTAATTTCTTTGCTGCTAGTGCGGAAAGGACGTTTGTACAACTCCCTGAATCGATGATTAACTTGCAAATCTTGCCATTGATCGTACAAGTTGACCGGAAAAGGGTAGTTCGCAGCCACGACTCATCAGTGGAACAGGGTAACAAACAATTGCGTCGAAGAACCAAAATATGATCTCCTGTGTCGCCTGCAATTAACTCTGTTGTCGGCTCCTGATTAGAATCTGATTCATACTCATCAAATTTTGGTTCGTCGTCAAAATCTACATCTTGGTTCAACAAACCGCGACGATTTCGATTGGGACATGCTGTCTGTCTATGACCGTTTTCTCCACAAGAAAAGCAACGAAGCGCACCGGTGCGAGCTGGTCTTGTATTATTATTGGTGTCGCCTGTAGTGTTTGACGATGTTGGTCAAGAATCAGACCGGCTAAGACCTGTATCAGACTGGGAGTTAGGAGTTGCTTCGGTGTTAGGAGGTAGAGAAGTCCGAGAGCGATTGTTAGTAGTTCCCCATGATGAACGGTATTGGATTTCCATTGCTAAAGCTCGTTGGTGAGCTTCGGAAACAGTAAGAGGGTTGAACTGTTGCAAAGCGTTCTGAATTTGAAATCGAAGGCCCCCAATGAAACGTGAGACTAGTTGCTCCTCTGTTTCTGCTAGTGTTGTTCTAGCCGTCATATTAAAAAAATCTGTTGCGTATTCGTCTACGGTGCGACTTCCTTGTCGTAGCGACTGTAGCTTGTTGTAAAGAGTACGCTCAAAGTTGTATAGAAGAAAAGCTCGACGCATATGTTTTTTAAGCTTTTCCCAAGTCGTAATGCGTTGTTTTCCTGCGCGTCGACGAGATTCTTTAACCTGTTGCCACCACGCCATAGCTCTGTTTTTGAAACGAGATGCTATTAACGGAACGCATTGATCTTCCGGAATGCGTTTATACTCTATGATTTCTTCAACTCTGCTCAGCCAATCCAGGAGCTCCTCGGCGCTCAGATTTCCTGCGAACTCTGGAATCTCGACCCGAAACCCTGAATCCCATCGTCGATCTTCAGCATGAATTTCTCGTCTATTGAGTTGATGATCAGCTGGAGGGGCGATTTGATTGCGGTTACGTTGGCGTTGTGGATTTTCCTCTGCAAAAAGATTCTCGGCAAGGTCATCATCACCATCCGATTGTTCTTCTTCATGAGGTTGGCGAGGAAGATTTGGTACGGGAGCATGTTGTTGCTGGTTTTGTAGGACCGTTGTTAGGGCAGTTTGCACTGCATCAAGAAGAGCATCATGAAGAGTGGCCGTGAAGTTTGTCAGGGAGGCACAAAACTCCTCTTGTTGTTCTTCTGGTGTTTGCTTCCGTGGAGGCATGTTGAAAGCGGTATGTATGATTGGTGTGAAGCGGAAGTAGCAAAGATCGTTCGGTTGAGATTAAGAAATCAAAACCTAAAGTCTCTGATACCAACTGATGTAGCCAAGGCTACGGATAACGCAAGTCTTCTATTGATTCT
>JABAYD010059763.1:0-13930 GCA_014822095.1 Diplotaxis tenuifolia
AAACTGGGTTCTATTTTTCAAGTTTTATTTTACTCCCAAGAGTTTATTGGTGGTCTAAGATTTTGTAAGAATTTTTAAAAAGGGATATGTGGTGAAAAGAATTATTATTAGGAGAGGATATTAAGAATAGATATGGGTTCAAGCGATGGGATTGGTGGAAGCAGATACTGGCTCCATGTTTCTGTGGTCGTTAGCCTACTCTCGTCTCTCCTTTACATTTTTTTCACTATTTATTCGTTTTATATGCTTTTTATCCTTTTCTATTTTTTTTCATTATTTTTATCATTTCTCAGGAAGCTATCTTTTACATTACATTATTTACTGGCTCCTTTACATTTACATATACACAAACTGAACATTTTATTTTAGAAAATATATAATTTCATAATTTTAAAGATACTTTTGTTAAACAAAACTTATAAGCGTGGAAACCAAATAACTTTAGATAATTAACTGAGTAACCACAAGTAAATTTGGTTCTAATTTTTGTGAAATATATTCAATATCATGCGGACTTTCAAAAAATTATAAAATGATTATATTAATAATTTATGGTTGTTTTTTTTTGTAAAGGGGCATAATGTTATTAACAAACTAATAATATACTCTATTCGTTTCACTTTATATGTTATTCTAGATTTTTCACACATATTAAGAAAACTATTAAATTTATTGTTTTATTCTTATTTAATACATTAATTTTTTTATTTTAATTATCGAATTAAGGGAATATAGTTAAATTTGGAAAAACTAGCTAAAAATGCATTGAAAACATAAAACGATACTTAAAAAAAAACAAAATTTAAACTCTAAAACACGACAAATAATCCGAAACGGAGGGAATATATGTTTTGCAAAGAATAATTGCAATATATAATAAGTTTGAAATTGTGCAACTTATAAATGTAATGTTTGATGTTGTTACGCTCCAAATATTGTATGAAAAGTAAAGGGTTGTGGAAATGTGGGTTCCAAGTGATATTAATCTTAGTTCGGATGAATTAATTGACAGTTTCAAACTCAGATTGCAAATCTGCTCAATGGTCTGATTCAAGATGTCAAAAATACAAGTTATCTTCCAATTTCAAATATGAACTTTGAAGACAAAGGACAGACTGTCGAAGATATCTAATCCATCAAGCAAAACTCTCTTCCTAGAGCAAGATATCCGAACTTTCCCCTAAACAATTGTCTTCCCATCTTTGAGTCACATTTTCCTCCTGCCACAATATTTTGAATTTTTATAGAATAGTTAATTCCTTCAATATCATTGAAAAGTTTTTTTGGATCTAGGATGATTTTAGTAAATAACATGATAATTAGCATATTTATCCGAAAATAATGATTAACATATGTATGTAATTTTTTTATTACAGTTAAATAATTGGTTATAATTTATGATATAAGATAATGTATTTTTTTTGAAAATCAATGATTTTCGAGAACACTAAAAATTAATAAATAAAATTTGTATTTAATTGTTATTATTTGTGCAAAAATTATTAAACATCAATCTTTAAAATTTAGAGAACATATATTTAAAAAAAATAAAAAATCAGCTAAAAGACTAAAAAAGAAAATTTCCTTTCTCGCAAAAATGGTTAAGCCAATCCTGACTGCAAATAGATCCATAGCTTTGTGAATTTTATGAGATTGATGTTTTCGCGCCTCTTTCTTAACAGACCACGTGAACCTCACGTGGACAAACCCAACCGACTCTTCCGACCCTTTACATTCTTTGCCTCTCGTCTTCCTCTCTTCAACGCTTCCCCCATTTTCTCTGTTTCCCCAGAAAGTTCAGAGAGAAATAGAAAACGTCATTGTTGCTTTTCTCGAAGATTCCGAATCTGATCATGGAGATGGAGTCATCAAAGGTTCAAGACGCTGCGAAAGTTGAAGAAACTGACCAGAAAATTGCTCAGTGAGTGAGTCCTAAACCACCACTAAACTCCTACGCTTTCTCCATAGAATCTCTCTGAAAATTATCTTTAACTGTTTGTTATTCAGAGAAACAGAGGAATCGAAAACTAACGCCACTCGTGTTCTAGCTCTCGATATGATACTCAAGGTGATTTTTTTTTTTTAAACTGTAACAGAATCTTCTTTCCTCAATCTGATCAAGAACGTGATGATTGTTCTTTTGCAGTCTCTGCTGAACATCAGCGTTTTCTTTAGCGATCTTCTCCTGGAGTTTTGTCAAGAAACACATCACATCTTCACAGAAGATGGTGAATACGAAGTCCCACCTTCGACTCAACTTCATGACTTTCTTCTCAACAATCTAAGCCTCACTCATCCTCTGGTCTTTTGCTCTGAACCTCTACACACTTTGTTTAATCTTTCTCTGTTTCTTCATATTTTTTCTTGGTTATTTTCTCTTTTAATTAGGAACCAAACGGTGTTTTCGACTTCTTGGTAACCATCTTGGAGCTTCTACCTCTATGGAGAAGTGGAAACGGCGAAGAAGAAGCTCTGAGTTCCAAGTTTGAAGTATGCCACGTGGCAAAAAAAATTTGTAACAGGTGCAGGTTGGTTAAGTATCCGGTTGAACGTTCTTATGGTCTAGTCGTGGTTGCTAGTTCACTCAGGGATATTAAGGCAAGTCATCTGTTTCCTTCTTGTATCATCCAGGTTTTTTTTTTTTTTTTAAATGTCAAGTGATGTTGAGAAACGTTTTTTTTTTGGTTATTATCACAGTCTGCATTTGAGGATTTGACGTTTGAGAAGATTCTTAAGGTTGAGAGAATCATGTTGATGATACCTTGTGACAAGAAAGGATGTGGGAAACGAAACTATGTTGAGCGTATGATCAATAAACGTCCATCTGTTTTCACAATTGGTAAAGATCCTATCCAGTTTATTTCGTTATTATGAAGGAGAACTTAATTTTTTTGAATTGTTTTATAGCACTAGAGTGGGAGAACAATGAGACTGAAGAAGAGATATTTGCTACCACTTGTGTTCTGGCTACTGAAATTGATATTAGTGAGATATACAAATACAAAGGTGACAGTTTATTCACTAAATACCAACTTGTGTCAATGGTATGTATCTAGTTGATCCTTAAGTTATGTTTGGGTTTGCTAATGAAGATTATTGATCCTTAATGCTGTTGTAATATTAAGGTTTGCTTGTGCGGAGATCAATACAGTTGCGTAGCCTATGAAAACAGAAGCTGGGTCATACATTTTGGTACTCAGAATCAGGATGGGGTAAAGCTTGGACGCTTTTTGTAATAAAAGCATATCTGTGAATTGTTTTATCTTGTTTATTTTTGGTGAGTATAACTGAGTGAGAAGTGTTGCTGCTTGTACAGGTTATTGGTGACTGGGATAGTGTTATCAGCATTCTTCTAGAACTGTATATTCGACCCGTGATTCTATTTTTTGAAAACGTAAGTAAGCTCCAACACTGCATAATTGCTTATGTTTCTGATGAATATCTTGCTGCATCAGTTTCTTACGTGTTCTCAATTCCACTAACTTGAATGGCAGGTTATGGGGAGAGACCAGATTGTGTACGGGAGCTTGGAGGAAGTATCTGAAGACCATTGAAAGATTTATCAATTGGTGCAAGGAAGGGATTTGATTTTATATGCAATACTTTAGAATCAATGCCAAGTCGAAAACTTTACAATGAGTTAGTAGAAAAAAAATGCTCTCGAGGTTTAAAACGTTGTGAGTTGTGACCATATCTGTGTTTTCTCTTCAGCTCAAATTCATCATCTTTATTGATATGCAGTGAATAAAGTATTATTTTTCTTTAACAAAAAGAGTTGAGTTTGGTTTGGTTGTTATGCATTTTGGTTTGATATACTGACCAGAGTCATACTTGTGAAGATGATCATAGAGAGATACAGCTCAAAAATTTAGTTAATTTCACAGTTGTTGTGAGCTAACTATATACAAGTGTATTTCAGTTCAGCTGATGAAAGTTTCATTTATTTGTTGGGTTTAATCATAAACTTGTGGACAACATGTATTCATAAAATAGATTAGATGATTCGATTCACTTTATTTTGCTGATTTTTAAATTGAAACAAAAGTAAAAAAATTACAAATTAAAACAGTTATAATTTATTGATAAAAAAAAAAAAATAAAGCAGTTATAATTTGTTTTGATATAAAAGATAGATCTCTCTTTGAAACTTGGGTAACATGGGCCCAAGTTCTTAACGTATTTAATACGGAAATAGTTGGGTACTTGGGTCTACTTTAAGATGAAACAGAGGATCACGCCTTCACTGAGATCCACATGATTTTTTTTTTCGTTTAAATAAAACTTAATTAACAAATCAGATTAGCCTCAGTTTTCAACTATCAGACGAGAAGAAAAAAATTCAGGATCGCCATGGGACAAGTCTTCGACAAGCTCCGAGGTTAATTCCATTTTACTCTCTTAAAAAAACTGTTTTCAGTTTGTAATATGCCATGGAAATTGCTTCTTATGTTAACACTGAATGGGCGATTGGTAAATAAATATAGGTAAGCAGTGGAGGCAAAAACAGGTACAGGCGATATGTGATAAGGTTTTCGATCGGTTCAAGCTTCAAACTGGAAGAGCCAATCTTACCTTTGAAGAGCTTTACATCGCCGTGCTTCTCGTCTACAAGTAAATGATCTTCAATTACATTATTTAGAAATATTGTAATCTTTACAGTTTTTTAGATTTGTCTCTTTGTTGTGATATTTTATTTTCAGTGACATAAACAAGAGATTGCCTGGTCCTCATTTCGATCCACCTTCTAAGGATCTTGTCCAAAGCATGATGACGGTACATTTCTAGACACTCTAAACCTCCCAAAAGTAACACAAAATTCTCATATTAGTTTAATGTGATTAATAGGACTGCGATATCAACATGGATGGAGAAATTGACCGAGAGGAGTTTGTGAAGTTTATTGAGCTGCTTACGGCTGACACATTTGCGGTGGTGAGTCAGGGCTTGATCATATCCTTGATCGTGGCCCCGACTGTGGCTATTGCTACAAAGAGGGCCACGGAAGGTGTCCCAGGAGTTGGGAAAGTGGTGCATAAGCTGCCTACTTCAGTGTATGCTTCTCTTGTCACCCTTGCAGTGGTGTGGGTTAATTCTAACACAGGTTGAGGTTGAGGAGCTTCTGTGATGGTCAAAGATTGCTACCAAAAATAAAATCTCTTTGTATTCAACTAGTATTACAATTTCTTTTGCAAAACAATACAGGAACAACTTAACGGTTGATGATTCAACTATTACTCTATGAATTTGTTTTGTTATCCGTTTAAGATTTGTTAGCTGATTTTACTCTTGATCAACTGCTAGCTCCATTTCACATTTCGAATTTTGATGAATACATTATTACAAAATCAATACTTTTTGTAAAACTAAAAAAGATTGAAGTATAGTCGGTCTTTTGTTAAAAAAACAAGAGGATAGTTTATTATTTTTATTAGCATAATTTATTACAATTACATTTAAGAAAAAAAAATATTTCTAACAATGATAATTTGGAAAGTAGGTAAGTACTAAAAATTTAAAAACCATAAATATTCTTAGAAATTATATTTTGTAATTTTATACAAAAAATAGATATGCATTTATTTTGTATAATTTAGACCATTTATGTATGTTAAATTATATTTTATATACATAAGTATATGATTCAGGTATGTTTTATTTTCAGTTTTCTAAAAATCAATGCATTTATTTCTATAATTTGAACCATTTTTATATTTTAACAATATTTTATATACATAATTTTATGATTGAAGTATGTTTTATTTTCAGTTTTCTAAAAATAATATATGTATGTAATAATTTTATATACACAAAAAACATATATTATTTAAGTAAAAATCTATATCCAATTAAGCTCTATTCAGATCCAGGTACATCTAACTGCACCAATAACAGAGAAAGAAGTTTTGATAAATATATAAATATAAATAGTTCTTTCACAAAAGTGAAATTAGTTATAAGAACATTGAAATCTGTAGGAAGCTTACATCTTAGGTCGGAAAAAAAAAGAAAAAAAAAAGGAAGCTTACATCTTTGCACAATCACTCATCTTAAACGTCACAATTCCTGACACAGTATCGTATCCCACAAGGAAATTCATCTGCGCCAAGTTCCCATAGATAGGGAGGTGGTCATATGAAGCAAATGCAAAGCAATACAAATCTTCAGAAACCGCAACAAACGTATTCACCTTGTCGAGTTTCACATCAGCTCCTTTAAAATGAATAGTTATCTCCGGAACTTCAATATTTACTGCAACATAGACTCAAAGCTCTCTTAGGATCTTGCACTCTCTCTGCTTTGATTAGAGAAGCAACCGCAGACTCCATCTCAGAATAAAACTCAGAGGGTAACAAAGTTAAAGTCGTACCCGAGTCGATAATCATGTTTCCTGCTTCTGTTCCAAAGATTGAACCGTGGAACTTAAGTTTCTTGGGGCCTACGCTAACTGCCTCTAGGGTTAGGAAATAATAAAGATGTTGACACAACTCCATCTCCTTTGACAACACCCTTCGTTCCGAAGTTGATCGTGCTTGTTAGACCGGTTTGTGACGTCAGAGGAACCAAACAGTAAGAGAATTTACCGAAACCGAGTTGTGAGACTAGTGACACGTGTCCTCCTCCAAGACCTATGATTCCCGAGTCCATTTCGTTAAAGATTCCCGCGTTATCATGTCCGCATCCAATGATGACATTTTTGAACGACAAAGATCGGAGCGTGACCGTGTCAGTAGCCACGTCACCTCTAGTGTATGACTTGTCACCGTATACAATGGTGTAGGAACAAGCAGTGTTGTTATTTTTTTTTGTGGAGCATGAAGAGTCTTCTAGAGAACGGCACTGACTTGAGGAGCAAGGAAGTGTTTTAAATGTGGAAGATTCGTTAGGAGCAAACAAGGGAGCCTTCTGGTGGAAACAGATTTTGCAAGGCGTGCACTGAGTCCAAATCAAGTCGCTTCCAGTGTCGGCTATCGCTAGGATTGGGAACGGTGGAGTTCCTATCGATATGTTCATGAGATACTCACCATGGTTTGACGTGATAACTGATTGTGCACTGTTAGTAGGCGAACGTTTGATTGCATTACTCATACGTTGTGCATGTGTTTCTGCGGGATTGTAGAACGGCGATTTTGGGGAATCACGGTGGATCAGTTCGACCGTGAATCCATGTTTCGGATGAGCGTTTGCGTTTGAGATGATGAACAAAAGGGTGAGTAGAGTTGCGGAAATGAGAGAAGCCATTTTTTGAGAATCTTTTCTGTAGAGGTAAGAGAGGATATTTAAACATCGTCATGGTTGACCATATGAGAGATTTGATTTGTTGCTGGTATTATACTAACTATAATTAAATCCTAAACGTATTTATGGTAAGGTGAAAATATTTAAAGTTGTAATAATCTTTGACTATTGAATGTTTTTTCGTAAGAATACATCTGTATCACCACTGCAATGAATTTAGCTAGATTTGTTTCAAAATGTTATACATGTTTTCCTAAACGTATTTATGGTAAGATGAAAATAGTTAAAGTTGTAATAATCTTTGACTATTGAATGTTTTTTCGTAAGATTACATCTGTATCACTACTGCAATGAATTTAGTTAGATTTGTTTCAAAATGCTATACATGTTTTCCTACAATTTTTTTTTTTTTGTAAAAAAAATGTTACATATGAAGTTTTACCAGGGGCGAAACCAGAATTTTTTTTTATATGGATGCATTATTAAAAAAAAACATTAGAGGGTACTGAACTTGGGAAACTATGGGTGCATATCATTAATTTAGACCATTTACCCAACAAATTCTAGTGATTTTAAACCTAAAATTTTAAATCTTATTATAATTAGGGGTGCACATTACGAATAACCTGCCTTCGCTACTGAGTTTTACCATAGCTTAAATATGCAGATGGTATCCAACAACGGTACACAACAAGACTCCCACAAGGAATATCATGAAGGAAATCAACTCTATGAGTCCCAGAACTAAGACTATGGTTCTTTCTCTATAACAATCACACACAGATACATCTATTGTAAATAAGTTTTTTTTTTCGCAATACGCAGATCATAAACTAGGAAAATATCTTTTAGGAAGGTTCCTATAATCATTTTTGGTAAAAAAAAAACCTAACTCGTATAACTCACGTTATCTTTCACATAATCCACACAACTTTTAATTGTACTTTTTACCAAAAAACTCTGTGTTGTGGCCAACATATATGTATTGTATTACAAAAAGCTTTTAGTTGTAGCCAAAGTACATATATGTATTGTATCACAAACATGGACGGTCTTTAATCATAGAGAGCCTAAACAATTTATCACAATCATGGACGGTCTTTAGTGGTTTTTTCCCATACAAAAATTTTAAAAATATTCGGAGGCCCTAGGCCAATATTTCAGTAGGTTGTGCCCAGGACCGCTTTGATTACAAAAATCACCCGGTTCCATCTCCATCTCTGCTTCGGCTCTACCTCTCCATCTCCTCCTCTGCTTTGTAATGTTACTTTGGTTATGTCTTTACTTTTTGTAATAAGTTGCCTCCACAAATCATGTATACTTGAAATAGCTTGGTATAAATTTTAACATTTACACTCAGAAAATATATTGAATTGTGTAATGTGCAGATGAAATTTTTGAACGGTTCATTTTTTTCTTCAAGACCAGAGGTGGCTAGATATTAAAGTGCATGTGTTTCTTTTTTCTTTGTCAAGCTACTTTCTTACACTACTGTAGCTTTACCTGCGGTTTAATTTTTTAACAGAAGTTTTATACTATATTTTAACAGAAGTTTTGATGTAGCATCATCCTACGTCCATTGAGCTTTGGTGTTTATTTATTTTCTTTTCTTAAACTTTACTTAATTGCTTGGCTTTATTTCCTTTTTAATTACCAAAGATAAGGAAAACTATAATCCTTATTCTTTAATTTAGGGTTTTGCTTGATAGTTTTACTATATATATCGATGCCTTAGGTGTTGTTAAGGCACGACTTATTTGATTAATAAAACAGAGCTTTTATAAACTCTAAACCTTGTTCTCGGATAGAGCTTCGACTCTCAACGATCTCAAGAAGGCAATTGTTCTAGGTATTCTCAGAATCAATAGAAGACTTGCGTTATACGTAGCCTAGGCTACATCAGTTGGTATCAGAGCCTTTCGATTTTGGTTTCTCAATCAAGATCATCGTTCCTTGTTACTTCCGCAACCGTTATCGACTTCATCAATCACCATCACTATGCCGCCTCGAAAACAAACTCCAGAAGAACAGCAAGAAGAATTCCGCAATACGTTGGAAACCTTCACGGCAAATCTCCAGGAAGTACTCACCAACGCCGTCCAGACAGCTCTGGTCACGGTTCTGCAACAACAGCAACAACTCCCTCCACCGCCACCACTACCACAAGATCAACGACCTCAAGTTCCGGCAGCTCAACATCAACACGACGACGACTCTTCTGATGATGGCTTAGCCGAAAATCTTTTCGCTAACCCAGAGATACAAAACCAAGCTCGCAACGCCGCTCCTGCTGTTCATCAACTCGTTAGACGCAAAAATCGGCCGGAAGAAAGACGTTGGGATTTAGGTATTAAGGTTGAGATTCCTGAATTTTCGGGAAACCTCAGTGCTGAAGAATTTTTGGATTGGTTGAGTTCCATCGAAGAAATTTTGGAGTTCAAACGCATTCCGGAAGATCAATGTGTTCCGTTAGTAGCGTCTCAGTTCAAAAACAGGGCTATGGCATGGTGGCAACAAATTAAAGAATCACGTCGCAGATCGGGCAAGCCTCGTATTAATACTTGGGAGCGTCTAAAGAAGCATATGCGTAGAGCATTCCTCCCGTATAACTACGAGCGGACACTGTACAATAAGCTGCAATCTCTCCGACAAGGATCTCGCACGGTCGAGGAATACTCGACAGATTTCTTTAATATGGTGGCCATAACTTCACTTATTGAAACAGATGAACAACTTGTTTCTCGTTTTATAGGTGGCCTACGACATCAGATACACATAGCATTGCAACAATTCAATCCACTCACCGTATCGGAAGCGTATCAAAGAGCCTTGGCTATGGAAATACAGTTTCGGTCTTCATGGGGATCGCAGAACTCCCGTTCACGCGCATCTTCTTCCCAAGCAATTGATCCAAGCTCTTCGACACCACTCGAACCAGCTCAAAACCGCACTCCCGGAGCTCGCCAACCGGCGGCAACAGACGTAGTTACTAACACTCGACCGGCTCGCACAGGAGCTCTCCGGTGTTTTACTTGTGGAGAACACGATCATATTCAGACCGCATGCCCTCAACGTAACAAGCGAGGACTCGTAGCTCAAGATGTCAATCTCGACGAGGAACCACAGTATGATACGTATGAGACAGAGTCCCAGCTTGAAGATGACACAGAGTTCATCGCAGGCGATACGGGAGCTCACGTCCTTGTTCTTCTTCGCAACTGTTTACTCCCTCGTTCTACCACAGAATCTTGGTTGCGTTCAAGTTTGTTTCGTTCCACTTGCACAATCAACGGGAAACTCTGCAAACTCATCATCGATTCGGGGAGTTGTGCCAATGTTATCTCGGCCACGGCAGTCAAAAAGCTTGATCTCAAATCCATCGCTCATCCCGCTCCTTACAAACTTGCTTGGCTCAACAAAGGAGTCGACATTACTGTATCACGTCAAGTTAATGTTTCGTTCTCCATTGGAACTTATCTTGATTCGATTTTGTGTGATGTGGTGCCTATGGATGCTTGCCATCTCCTTTTGGGACGACCTTGGCAGTACGACAAAGACGCAGTACATCGTGGCAAGACAAATACCTATAGTTTCGAGTTTAAAGGACGGACCGTTACGTTGCTTCCTTCTCCTGAGACAGACGATCTCCCTGCAGCAACCACATCGGCCACAACCACACCAGCTCCGAAACAAAGTCTAACGCTTCTCACTCTTCCCAAGGCTGAATTTGAGGAACATCTGCGAGATACCGAGGTTGTGTGGGCTCTTGTTGCTGCACCTGTGGTACCGACTCCAATTGTAGAGGTTCCGAGGGAATTTGAGTCATTGTTATCTAGCTTTGATGATGTGTTTCCAACCGATCTTCCCACCAGCCTTCCTTCATTACGCGATATACAACACCACATCGATCTCGCACCAAATGCAGCTCTCCCAAATAGACCTCATTAAAGGATGAGTCCGCAGGAACATGATGAATTACGTCGCCAAGTTGAGGACCTTCTCGCCAAAGGTCATATACGAGAAAGTCTGAGCCCTGCGGCAGTTCCGACTCTCCTAATCCCAAAAAAAGACGGTTCGTGGCGAATGTGCGTAGATAGCAGAGCCATCAACAAAATTACGGTGCGTTACCGTTTCCCAATCCTGCGGCTAGATGACCTCTTAGATCAAATTGGGCGTGCATCGATCTTTTCTAAACCCGACCTTAAAAGCGGATATCATCAGATTCGCATCCGTCCTGGTGATGAATGGAAAACTGCATTCAAAACTCGTGAGGGTTTATTTGAATGGTTAGTTATGCCGTTTGGATTATCCAACGCACCCAGTACATTTATGCGCGTAATGAACCAGGCCCTCCGTCCTTTTATTGGTAAGTTCGTCGTCGTTTACTTTGACGACATCTTGATCTTTAGCACATCGCTCGATAGCCATATTCAGCACCTCCGTGATGTCCTGCAGATACTACGGCAGCAACAACTCTTTGCGGCCAGAAAGAAGTGTGTGTTCGGCACAACTCAAGTTCTTTTCTTGGGTTACATTATTTTGGGCGAAGGATTAAAAGTTGATCCAAACAAGAAAGAGGCGATCAAGTCGTGGCCAACACCACGGACGATAACAGAGGTGCGAAGTTTCCATGGTCTGGCATCCTTTTATCGACGTTTTGTGCGAAATTTCAATGCCCTTACAGCGCCGCTTACTGATTGCATGAAAGGGTCATCGTTTTGTTGGACTGCCGCAGCTGAGGCAGCTTTTCAAACAATCAAAGATCATTTGGTTTCCGCGCCAATCTTGGCGTTACCCGACTTCTCAGCTGTTTTTGAAATTACATTGTGATGCTTGTAAGGCAGGTATTGGAGCCGTCCTTAGCCAGCAAGGGCGTCCGATAGCTTTTTACAGTGAGAAAATTGCAGGGTCACGTGCACGTTATAGTACTTATGATGTAGAGTTCTATGCCATTGTCCAAGCTATTAGACATTGGCGTCATTATCTCTTTCATCAGGAGTTTATCCTTTTCACTGATCACGATGCATTGAAACACTTGGATAGTCAGTCCAAGATATCTTCGCGCCATGCTTCATGGATCGCGTACCTACAACAATTTACCTTTGTCATCCGTCACCAATCCTGGAAAAAAAATAAAGTTGCAGATGCCCTCAGCCGTAGACATACGCTACTCGCCTCTTTTCATGTTACGGTTCCGGGTCTGGCTTCTATTTCCGACCTATACGCCACAGACCCCTTTTTTGGTCGGATTTGGAGTGAAGTTCAGTGTCATAGCCGGACAGATTATGTGATCACCGACGGCTTTCTTTTTCGCGGTGACAAGTTGTGTATTCCGGAGGGGAGTTGGCGTCTGCGTATTATCCAAGAAGTACATAACGAAGGACATATGGGACGCGACCGCACTATCAAGCTAGTTCTCGACTCTTATTATTGGCCATCACTTCGTCGGGACGTGGCTCGCTTTGTTGAGAGATGCGTGGCATGCCAAACTTCTAAAGGACATGCGTCCAATGGAGGTTTATATATGCCTTTACCCATTCCCACACAACCGTGGACAGACATTAGCATGGATTTCGTGCTCGGGCTTCCTCGTACTCAACGTGGTTTTGATTCAATCTTTGTGGTGGTAGATCGTTTTTCGAAAATGGCTCATTTCATTCCATGTAAGAAGACAACAGATGCGGTTATGGTGTCTCAACTTTTCTTTCGAGAGGTTTACCGGTTACATGGTCTTCCGCTTTCTATTGTTTCTGATAGAGACTCTCGTTTCCTGAGTCTTTTTTGGCGTACCCTTTGGAAGCTTTTGCGCACAAGTCTTGACATGAGCTCGGCATATCATCCTCAATCAGATGGACAAACAGAAGTAATCAATCGTTCTTTGGGTGACATGTTGTGTTGCCTAGTTGGAAATCATATTCGCACTTGGGATTCTATTTTGTGCCAGGCTGAGTTCACTTTTAATCACGCTGTCAGTAGGAGCACATCTTATAGTCCTTTTCGAGTGGTCTATGGCTTGGTTCCCTGTGGACCAATTGATCTTGGCTTAGTTCCAGATGCAACCCATGATCACGGTGAGGCTGTTGACTTTGTGTCCAACGTCTCTCACATACATCAGCTGGTACATGACAATCTTAAGATCACTTCTGCAAAATATAAAGAGGCTGCATATCGTCATCGTCGGGATATTCAGTTCGAAGTTGGCGATAAAGTATGGGCAATACTAACAAAGGAACGTTTTCCCCCGCATGAGTATAACAAGTTGAAGGCTCACAAGATAGGTCCTTTGGAGATTGTCGAGAAGATAAATGCCAATGCCTATCGTCTGTCTTTGCCAGCGAATATAAGGTGTTCTGATGTCTTCAATGTCCAACATTTGGTTCCTTATGTTCCTAACGATGAACCTAAAGATTCGAGGTCGAATCTTTTCTTACCCCGGAGGACCTGATGTAGCATCATCCTACGTCCATTGAGCTTTGGTGTTTACTTATTTCCTTTTCTTAAACTTTACTTAATTGCTTGGCTTTATTTCCTTTTTAATTACCAAAGATAAGGAAAACTATAATCCTTATTCTTTAGGGTTTTGCTTGATAGCTTTACTATATATATCGATGCCTTATGTGTTGTGAAGGCACGACTTATTTGATTAATAAAACAGAGCTTTTATAAACTCTAAACCTTGTTCTCGGATAGAGCT